>JAJHSJ010001201.1:0-54349 GCA_021015155.1 Magnolia officinalis
CCTCGTGCCTCAACTGGCAGACTGAGTGAAGATACTTCGTTTCAACACTTGAGATCATGGTATCGATCCCTAGTGGGGGTGGCTAACATGGAGTGTGTGTACACACATGGGTGTGTACTAACAAGCCAACCCGAAAGAAAGAAAAATAAAAAAAAGCCTTGTCATTTTTTGTTAAATGCTTAAACAGAATATACAAACCATATCTATTGCTGAAGGTAAAAATTATTGGGAAATAAACATACATAACTTTGTAATTATAAAAGTGTGGAAGACTATTATGTAAATTAAGGAATTAATTATTATGAAAATAAAATAAAGTTAAAAGTCTTAAGAGAGCATACTCGAAGATTCATAAAATGATATTGTATATATGAAAATATTTATGAATACTTAAGATAAGTAGAAAGCATATGCATTAGAGAAGAAAGATATGTAAAATGTCAAAAGTGTTACGAGTGTCGAAAGCCTCATTGCACACAACAAAAATCATGTACCTGAAAGCGTCGGACAAAGTTTCTAAAGATGTCGCAGAGGTAGGGTTAAGACTTCCGGAGGGAGATAAGGAGATTCTGGAGATGTTACTGGGGGAGAGATCTGAAGATGTAGCTAGGAGTTCCGGAGGGAGCTTAGAGAGGGAGATTCTGGAGATGTTACTGGGGGAGACTCTGAATATGGGGGAGAGATTCTGAAGATGTGGTAGGATTTCCAGAGGGAGCTAGAGAGGGAGATTCTGGAGATGTTACTGGGGGAAGACTCTGAAGACGTGGCCTGAGCTAATGTTAGGACTCTTGGAGAGAGAGAGAGAGAGAGAGAGAGAGAGAGAGAGAGAGAGAGAGAGAGAGAGAGAGAGAGAGAGAGAGAGGAGAGAGAAGAGAGAGAGTTCTGAAGATGTTGTTGAGCTAACGCTTAGGATTTATAGAGAAGGAAAGGGTGATTGTAGTGAAAGAAGACACTGCTGTGGGTTTAAATAGTAAAAAAGAAAAGAAAAAAGGAACGCCGATTGGGCACCACCCGGTCCTAAGATTGGAACGGGCAGGGGCTCTGTGGGGCCATCGTGATGTATGGGTTTTATCCACGCCATCCATCCATTTTTGTATATCATTTTAGAGAACAAACCAAAAAATCAGAAAGATCCGGATCGCTTAAGTGGACCACACAATGAGGATTAAACATTTATCATTGAAAACTTATTGGGCGCCACAAAAGTTTTGGATCAAGTTGATATTTGTGTTTTCCCTTCTTCCAGGTATGTGACCTTATCAGTAGTTTGGATGTCAATTAACCAACACAGTGGGCCCTACGAGGGTCATTAACACCGTTGTTTCCCATGGTGTGGTCCACTTTCGGACAAATGGGGTGGTTTGGGAAGCAGATTCCATGATGTGGCTAGGTGTTGTGTTGACATCACAATTGTGCTATGGCCCTACCCATGATGTACACCGTTAGTTCATTTCGTGAGATCATTTCTGGTCTTGAGCAAAATAACGAGACAAATCCAAGGCTCAAGTAGACCACACCACAGAAAGCAGTGGGGATAATAATTCCACCATTGAAACTTTCCTAACGTTTCACTGTGATGTTTCTTTGTCATCGAACTTGTTTATGAGGTTACACAAACCTGGATGAAGGGAAGAAACAAATATCAAATTGATCTAAAACTTTTATGGCCCTAAGTGTTAAGATTACGTTAACTTAAATTAAGGAATATTATGTCATGTATATATTTAGGAGATTTGTAATCCCTTCAATCAAGGGAATTAGTTAGATCTTTATTTTATTTTTCTGCAATTTATGATCTAATTTAGGATCTTGATTTGCTCTTGTAAGCTTATATATATAGCAGTCCATTTTGACTGTCGAATACACATAGAGAAAAATACAGATTTTTCTGTAAACTGATTTTTCTCATGGTATCAGAGAGCCAGTGATCTTGTTGCCTCTGTAAATCATTTCCGCCTACTCTGATCACACTATGTCTACGTCTGCGATTGATTCCGCAGATCCTTTTTTTTTCTTCATCCTTCTGATCATCCTGACATGATTCTTGTTCCAAAAGTCTTAGATGGAACCAATTATGCTATGTGGAAGAGATCTATGCTGGTAAGTTTCAGTGCTAAAAACAAACTGGGGTTCATCAAAGGAACAATTTCCACCTCAGATGAAAAAGATTTAATACTCTTTATGGTAGCGCTGCAACGATATGGTGCTTTCCTAGATATTTAACTCTCTAAGTTAGGAGCTTATAAACAACGTACTCTATGCTGAAACGCCTTTAGAGATCTGGACGGATCTTCAAGAACAATCTCTCAGGGTGATTTTTCTCATCATTATCAAACTCAATGATTTATTGTTGAATTGAAACAAAATCAAGAATCGATTTTTTCTTACTATACAAAGATGAAAATGTTGTGGGATGAACTAACTACCTGTAGTCCTTCAATCACGTGTACTTGTGGAAGACAAAAAGATTTAAAAGAAAAAGAAGAAAAGATTCGGTTGAGACAATTCCTTATGAGATTGAATGAGGCATACTCTGCTGTGCGAGGGCAAATTATGTTAATGCACCCTCTATCAACTGTCAAAAAGGCATATTCACTTCTATGTGAAGAAGAAAAGCAGCGAGGACTTACTGAGGCCAAGGGTACTGATCTCATTCATGCTATGAGTATCAAAACCTATGACAACTCTAAGGAATCACAGTCTGATGCTCAACAACAACACAGATAGTGGTCATCCTCTCATTCCAAGTCACAAGGCACTAGAAAATCTCTGTTATGTTCTTATTGTGAGGGCACAACTCACACTGTGGGTCGTTGTTACTACTTGAATGGATTCCCAATTGGTCACAAGTTCCATGGCAAAGATGTCTAGCCACCAAATCAAAGCAGAAAACTTGCTACACATCAAACCAGTGCCGAGATGCATCAGGACTCAATCAAGATATCAACAGAACAGACTCCCCAATTCACCTCTGAAGAGCTTGCCCAAATAAAAGCCTTTTTCCGTAATGGTAAAAATTCTGCCAGAGCAAACAAACTATACATGTATATCTGCCTTTCTGCTCATCTTTTAGTGTCCAAAAGACAGTCTTGATCATTGAATTATTGATAGTGGTGCAACAAATCAATACATCTTCATATCTAATATCTCCTCTCTCCTTTATCTTCTCAAGTACCAACTAGCCCAATGGTACATATTCTAAGATAACTAGCATTGGCTCCACACAACTCTCAGATCATATGCATGTTAAAAATATTCTATGTGCACCATCTTTCCATGTCAATTTTCTATTAGTGAGTCAACTCAGAACTGCCATGAATTGTTCAATTCACTTTTTCCCCACTTTTTGTATATTGCAGGACCTAACTTTGAAGAAGATGATTGGATTGGGGAAGCAACTTAATGGCTTGTACTACTTTGTTCCTCTAGTGAAGTCTGCACCAACTTCCTTCTCTGTCACCTATCATGTTGATTCTATTACAAACCTTCCATGGCACAAGCGGTTAGGACATCTCTCCAAGGCACGTTCACAATTTTTAAGCCATGTTATTCCCTTATTTGTATTTGATTTTAAACATTCTTGTGAAACTTGCTATTTGGCTAAGCAAACACGGCTACTATTTTCTTCAAGTTCTATTCAAACTTTACAATCATTTGATCTTATTCATTGTGATATTTGGGGACCCCTTCGTACTGCAACTCATATAGGGGCACATTATTTTTTTAACCATTGTTGATGATTATACTTGATTCATGTGAATATTCTTAATGAAATTCAAATCTGAAATGCAAGGATTACTAAAAACCTTCATCTCTTTTGTCAACACTCAGTTTAATTGCCAAGTTAAATGCATTCGAAGTGATAATGGCTCAGAATTCATCTCCATGAAATCTTATTTTTCCAACCTTGGCATTTTAATTCAAAGCTCTTGCCTATCTACACCTCAACAAAATGGTGTAGTTGAATGAAAACATCGACATCTTTTAAACGTTGGCAGGGCCTTAAGAATTGATGCTAATCTTCTCCTGTGTTTTTGGGGGGGAGAGTTTACTTCCCGCTGCCTATCTTATTAATCGTCTTCCCACCCCTGTGTTACGACATAAATCCCCATATGAAATGTTGTATAACAAACCACCTATCTAATCTCACTTGAGAGTTTTTGAATGTCTTCGTTATGCAACCAATTTGCAACTATCTCACAAATTTGACTCTCGTGCTAGAAAATGCATCATTGTCGGTTATCCTGTAGGCCAAAAAGCCTATCACTTATATGATCTCAACACTTAACAATTTTTTTCAAGGCATAATGTCATTTTTCATGAATCAATTTTTTCCTTTTCTTACTCCAGAAAACTCACCAGAAACATTGTTTCCAACCTGAGATATTTGAATATATCACTGATTTACCTCCACTTGCAACTCCTCCTGTTCTTCTTCATCTCTCATCATCAGATCACTCCTCCATCCTCTCCTTCTTCTCCTTCCTTCTTCTCTATATCTCCTGTTGCACCTCCTCTTCGCAGAAGTGAACATGTTAGACAGCCATCCACCCTCCTTCAAGATTTTCATTGTGGACAAGTTAGTACAATGCCATCAACTGCAACTTCAACACAGGCATCTTTGACTAAGTTAGGTACTCGGTATCCTTTAAGTACCTATCTTTCCTATGATTCTTTGGCTTCTGCTCATAAACACTTTGTTAATACCATTTCAAGTGTCCTAGACCCACCTCATATGCTCATGCTGTCTTAGATCCCAAATGGTAAGAGGCAATGCAACGTGAACTTAATGCTCTCACTACCCAAAAGACATGGTCCCTGGTTCCCTTGCCTGCTGGTCATCGCCCCATTGGCAGCGAATGGGTTTATCGTATCAAATACAATTCCAATGGCACAATTGAATGATACAAAGCTCGATTAGTCGCTAAAGGATTTTCTCAACAAGAAGGCTTGGATTACACCGAAACATTTGCCCCTGTTGCCAAGTTAACCATTGTTCGCTATGTTCTTGCTGTTGCTGCTGCTAGACATTGGCCATTGTATCAAATGGATGTGACTAATGCCTTCCTACATGGTGATTTAGAGGAAGAGGTGTGCATGGCTCCACCACCAGGTCTTTGTCGACAGGAGAGGAAACTCGTATGTCGATTGCATAAGTCTATTTATGGGCTTAAACAAGCCCCTCGAAATTGGTTTGCAAAGTTCTCGCATGCTATCAAACAGGCTAGCTTTGTTCAATCACAATCAGATTATTCTTTGTTTGTGAAGACTAAAGGCTCATCTACAACTATGGTGCTTATCTATATAGATGACATAGTAATAACTGGAAATGATACAATTGCTATACAAAGTCTCAAACAATTTCTTCATCAACAATTTCATATTAAAGATCTTGGTCTCCTTAAGTATTTTCTTGGGTTGCAAGTTGTAAGGTCCAAAGCAGGTATTGTTATCTCTCAACGAAAATATACTTTAGAGATCATAGAAGATGTTGGATACTTGGGTGTTCAACTATCAAACTTTCCCATGGAAATGAATCTGAAGCTCACAGATTATCAAGGTGATCTGCTACATGATACAGCTCGCTACAGGAGGTTAGTTGGACAACTAATCTATCTCACAATTACAAGGCCAGACATTACATACTCAGTTAATATTTTAAGCCAATTTATGCATGCTACGAGAAAGCCTTACTTAGATGCTGATCTTCGCATTATCAAATATTTGAAAGGCAGTCCTAGTTTAGGATTGTTGTTCTCCTCAAGCAATTCCTTTGCCTTAAAGGCTTATTGTGATGCTAATTGGGCAAACTGTCCTATGACAAGAAGATCAACTATAGGTTATTGTGTGTTCTTAGGGAATTCATTGATTTCATGGAAAGAAAAGAAGCAGAAAACAGTTTCAAGATCATCCTTAGAAGCTAAGTATAGGTCCATGGCAGCGGTAACCTGTGAGCTAACTTGGCTCAGATTTTTGCTCAATGATATGTAAGTTTCTACAGGACCAACAAGGTTGCTATGTGATAATCAAGTTGCTCTCCACATTGCAACAAACCCAATATGTCATGAGTGCACCAAACACATAGAACTTGATTGTCATGTTGTAAGAGAAAAGATACAAGATGGTCAGATTATCACCAAATTTGTTCCATCTCATTTGAAGCTGACAGATGTTCTTAGGAAAGCTCTTGAAGGAAATGTGTTTAAAGAATTATGAATCAAGTTGAACATTCTGAATATACATGCTCCAACTTGAGGGAGAGTGTTAAGATTACGTTAACTTAAATTAAGGGATATTATGTCATGTATATATTTAAGAGATTTATAATCCCTTCAATCAAGGGAATTAATTAGATCTTTCTTTTATTTCTCTGCAATTTAGAATCTAATTTAAGATCTTGATTTATTCTTGTAAACTTATATATAGCAGTCCATTTTGACTGTTGAATACACACCGAGAAAAACACAAATTTTTCTGTAAACAGATTTTTCTTACTAAGAATTTTTCAATGGTTGATCGTTAATCTCATTTTCGAGATCTTGCCTCAGACTAATATGGTAAAATGGATGTACAGTGTGGATATAACATATACATTACGGTATCTACAAAACTTGGTGACGTCAACCCACCGTTGGTTGTATGTAGTACACCACGCAATCGGTTTCAGGTGGTTTGGGAATCTCTGAAACGATGGCCCATCTAACTCTAATCTCTGGATCACCTCGGTTTCCTACTTAATGATGCAATCGCAGTTGCGTCAGCAATTGAAACGGCACGGGAGTTGATTCGGGTGATTCCCGCCGGTAGATATAAATGAGGTGATGAACATCACGCATGAGAATTTAGGACACTTGCATGAGATCCGAGCCGTTCTTCAGATTAAGGTTCGCATGATTATGATCTGCCCCAAAAATCTCTCCGTTTCATGCACCGCACAGCAGACCTGAGTTATTTTTGAGCCAGCGCATGTATGGCCAACTGAATGAATTTATGTGACCAAAACATATTCACGGTGCTTTCTACGTGATGAGTGTCCTGGATTACTCACACGTGCGGAGAATCGCCTCCTCGATCTCTCCTCGCACGAATCGCCTCCGTATTTCTGTTTACTATTTTCTTTAAGGAAACTGATCACGTACACGCACCGGTACCATAACCTGTGGTACCGTGCCACAATTTCGAGAACATGGTACTCTTATAGTGCATCAATACTATTAAAACGATACGCCTCACAGTAAAGATCACCCTTCATGGAAATGAGGCTGGTCCACAGACTAGGTGGTGGGCCACAGATACAAGTTGCGTCAGCCCGTTGGTTTCCATTGATTCGAACGGCATGATGTTGTCTCAGATGATCTTTATGATGTTTCCTACTTTTTTTATTGGGTACCGAATGCCCCGCAAATGGCATGCTGGCAGGAAATGCTGGTAAGGTACCGGAAGTTGTGGTACGTTGATTGCATGGGATTATTACAATTTTTTGGAAATATAAGAAAGCGGAGTAGGTGCGTGCTCGCCATCACCGAAGGCGGTTCGGCCCTTACCGTGGGGACAATATTGTCTATCCTATTTTCCAGATTAATTTAACGTATGATCTAATTAAAAATAAGCAATATATATATTTCTCCTAATGCTTAGCTACGCAGCAGTTTGCACTGTGCGAACTATTTTGAGAACTCATTATAATTGATGTGAATCCAAAATCTAAACGGTTCATGTGAAGTAGCACATCATGAAACTCGGCTCAATTTTTATGAAAATTGAAAACAGTTTCCTCCGTTAATGTGCATTTCTCTTTTTTATGACCCATAAGAATTTTATATTAGTATGAAAATTTATCCCTTCAGGTTTAATAGGATCCCGCATGACATGGCCCGTTCGAATTACACATACGTGTACAAAGGTTGAGTGTGTGTGTGTATCGGCGAGATGCAATTGGCTTGGTGGGCCTGCAAACTGACAGATATGGACCTGGCTCTTTAAAGTCTTGTTAGCTAAGAAAATAGTTCGCCATCTCTGACCGCAGCCCCACTGTCCGGCTGTTTCTTTTCCCCTAAGTCTCCTGTGGAATAGTCAATCAAGAACCGACATGTGCATTGTAGGGAATGAGAACAAATATATATATATAATATATTAATATATATATATATATCTATATATATATATATATATATATCTATATATATTAAGTGGTGAGGAAATCTCGGAGAGATGCATTGGATTGTTGGCCCGCAAACTGACAGATATGGACCTGGCTCGTTTAACTCTTGTTAGCTAAGAAAATAGTTCGCCATCTCCAACCGCAGCCCTCACCGTCCGTTTCTCTCCCCTAAGTCTCCTCGTGGAATAGTCAATCAGAACCGACATGTGCATTGTAGGGAATGAGAACAAATATATTATATATATATATATTAAATGGTGAGGAAATCTCGGCGAGATGCAATTGGATTGGGGGGCCTGCAAACTGATAGATATAGACATGGATCTTTAAACTCTTGTTAGCTAAGAAAATAGCTCGCCATCTCTGACCGCAGCCCCACCGTCCGTTTCTCCCTAAGTCTCCTAGTAGAATAGCCAATCAAGAACCGACATGTGCATTGTAGGGAATGAGAACAGTCCGTCAGGAGCTGACATGTGTTATTGTATGGAATACGATGGCATACGGTGGATGCAGTATGCGGTTTAGAATGCTAGGGTTGAAAAATTCGTTAGGGTCACAAAAGTGTCGAGAACTTAAATAAATGAACACTGTTTTCTATAACGGGGTCAATGTGAAATTTGAGTCTACCTTATTTTTCGGCTCATGCCTTAAAATAACCTGAAAAAAATGCATGAATCACATAGAGAAAACACATGCATCACGGTGGGCCCTAAGACCCTGCAATGATCGAGTCATCCTCGCCAAGATCAAACCGCGATGGACCTAACTAGGTAGAGTTTGATTGGAGTTTAGTCGGTAGTGTAGAATAACTTTCAAACAAGGTTTGCATGTGTAATCAAACCGAAGAACGCCAGATCTATTCTCAGCTCAGTCACAGCGATGGCAGTACCCAGTCCCCGTCCCAGGTCTCATGGTAAGACTTTTACGTCAAGGGAGACGACTTTCTATCCATCGTGATTGACCTTTGTATATATGGTCCGTCCCAAACACCTCTACGATATTAATTCGTGGCCATATGTATCATGATCTATAAACCCATCGAGAATGACCCACCAAGAACGCGGCCTATTTCAAAACTGACTTTCATTGGACCATTGCACCTTTTTTGCTTCTAATTAATAGACCTCTGTAAGTTGCCCATCAGCTGATTAGACTCATTCGATCGGTGTTATTGTAGGTTAGGGACATTCATGGTGGGGTCCAATGAATGATCATCCAGATTATAGTAGCTATAAGCACAACCACATCAATAGAGGAGATGATATGGATGGACCAAAGCAAACAACCAAATGGACTCGGATTCGGCTAATGCATCGGTGCTCGAAAAGTTCTGTGGGACCCACCACGCTGTTTTCGTCTTATCCACACCGTTCATCCACTTTTCCAGCTCATTTTAGGTCATGACCCCAAATATTAGTTAGATAAAAATCTCAGGTAGACCACACCACAGTAAAAAGTGATAATAATCAACACCGTTAAAAACATACTCCAACCCATTCCCACTGTAACGTTTATGTGCCATCTAACCTGTTGATTAGGTCACAGAGACTTGGACGAAGGAATAACCCAAATATCAGCCTGGTCCAAAACTTTTGTGCCCCCAGGACGTTTTTAATGGTGTGCATTCAATCACCACTGTCTCCTATGGTGTGGTCCACCTGATATTTGGATCTACCAAAATTTAGGAACCGTAACATAAAATGAGCTGGAAAAATGGATGCACGGCTTGGATAAAACACATATATCATGGTAGGGCCCAAAGAGCTTTTTGACACGGACTTGACAGCGGAGATGTCAATAAAAATCGAGTCCCACACGGATGGCGACCGTCCAAAGTCAAGAGGCGGCCCCATTTAGAGGAATGAATATTTATTGTTAAGGGAAAAGGGAGCAACCTATGACAAAGGATTGAACCGACAACTAAGTACCGATCAATAGCTCAAGCTTGCCACCTTTACTCTTCAAACTCGCGCTGTGCAAGTCTCTGCTGCCGTATCTAGTTGTATCTGATGCGGCGGTCATCTCGGCATTGATAAGAGAATACGAGGGAAAGTAATTACCGGTCTACTACGTCAGCAAAGCGTTAGTTTCTGCAGAGACGAGATACCCGACCTTGGAAAAGTTGGCTCTGACCTTAGTCACATCTTCATGACGCTTGCAGCCATGCATATTTCCAAGCTCACTCGATCATCGTTCTAACCGATCACCCACTACGCCAAGTCCCGTAGAAACCCGAAGCCTCGGACCTGTTGACTAAGTGGGCGAATGAGTTGAGCGAGTTCGACATCAAGTACCAGACACGAGCCGCAATCAAAGGCCAAGCAGTGGCCGACTTCATTGTCGAGCTGACACAATCTCCAGAACAAGAGCTAACTAACGACTGAGCTGACAAACAACCCGACCACATAACTCAGAGTCAGGGTTGATCAATGTCCGACCAACGATAGAATAACATATCGTAGGATCGTCCAACACCCAAATACTTGCCAACCCACCCAAGTGGATGCTTTACGTTGATGGCTCCTTCAACTCTAAGGCAAGCGGGGCCGGGGTGGTCCTGGAGACTCCTGATTATACGTACATGCAGTACGCCTTGAGATTTGGATTGCAAGCCTCCAACAATACAATAGAATATGAAGCCTTGCTCATCGAACTCAAACTGGCAGTAAACATGGGGGCTCGACATCTCGAAGTCTTCAACGACTCACAATTGGTCGTCAACCAAATAACCAATATCTATCAGACCAAGAAAGAACGTTTAAAAGCCTATCTCCAAACGGCCAAAGAATTGATCGACGGATTCCAAAAATGCAGTGTCGCCCTAATTCCACGAGCTGAAAATTTAAAAGCCGACGTATTGGCGAAGCTCGCTACAACAAATGAAGACGAAATCCCAAGATCCATCCCGATTGAGTTCTTGCCCAAACCGAGTGTCAGCGAGGCCGACCCTTTGATCGTCCTTTCAATTAGTTCAGAACCGATGTGGATGGATCCGATTATCCAATACCTCGAGAATAACAAGCTTCCTGAGGACTGAGCGGAAGCACGAGGAGTGAAAGTCCAGGCCGTCCGGTATACCATATTCAACAATGTGCTTTATAAGAAAGGATTCTATCTTCCTTACTTGAGGTGTGTCCGACCAAAAGAAGCGGAATACGTCCTAAGGGAGATCCACGAAAGGATTTGCGGAAATCACTTGCGAGGGTGTTTACTAGCACACAAAGTTGTCCGACAAGGATATTACTGGCCGACCATCTAGCACGATGCCCGAAAGCTCGTCCAGAGATGCGACAAATGCCAGAGGTTCACGGACATCCCTCGGCAGCCATTGGAAGAGCTCACACTAATAGCCGGACCTTGACCGTTTGCTCAATGGAGATCGACATCATCGACCCACTCCCCACGGGCAAAAGTCAGACTAAGTTTGCCGTAGTGGTTGTAGATTACTTCACCAAGTGGGCAAAAGCTGAACCATTAGCAAAGATAACCGAACAAAAGATTGTAGATTTCGTTTGGAAAAATATCGTATATAGGTTCAGAATACCTCTGACTATTGTCTCTGATAACGGGAAACAGTTCGACAACACGAAATATCAAGATATGTGCAAGAACCTCAGAATTTGCAGCGTTTATTCATCACCACGACTTCCACAAGCAAACGGGCAAGTCAATGCAGTCAACAAGATCATCAAACATCACCTCTGAACCAAGCTCGAGAGTGCTAAGGGAGCTTGGGCCGAGGAACTTTCTAAAGTTCTATGGGTTTACCGAACTACTACCCAGACAACTACTGGAGAAACCCCATTCTCCCTCGCATGCGGAGTGGAGGCGGTTACACCCATATAGATCGGATTACCTACAGCCCGAACGAGCTTGTTCGATGAACAGGCCAATAAGGAGCTTATGTCCCTCGGTCTCGACTTGCTGGAAGAGCAAAGGGACCAAGCTCGGCTTTGAACTGTTATCTGTCAACAGCAGCAAGTATCGTGGTTTTATAATGCTCGAGGCAAGGTTAGAAGGTTTTGAGTTGGGGATTTGGTTCTTCAAAAGGTATTTTAGAACACCAAAGAAGCAGGAGCAGGGACCTTAGGCCCGAACTGAGAAAGGCCTTACTTAGTTTCTAGCACCATCCGACCTGGTACGTACTAACTAGAAGATCTGACCGGCTAATTTCTCCATCACCCACAGAATGCCGAGCATCTGAAGATTTACTTCCATTGAATTGGTCGGTATGACTTTTGTTATGTCGCAATTTGTTTCGAAATAAAAAGTTCTTTTATATGATCAATGACCGATTTAGATCAAATCTACGGACGACCTCCGTCCGAGCTATGTCTGATCTATATCCAAGCAATATCACTTGTACGGACTTTATTTAGAAGCGGTGGCCAACATCTATTATGTAAATCGCCCTATAGTGGTAAAAAGATGGAAACAAATCTTCAAAAGGAAACATTTCCATTGATAAAGACTCAAAATGGTCTGATTACATCAGCTTTGCATCGACTACAAATTCAAGTTTATACATCAGACAATGAACAGAATTCCAAAGAAGGAAAATATAAAAGAAGACAATGCTGGGTGTGCTTGAAGTGCTTGAAGCCTGGACGCCTGGTATGCTTGAAGTACTTGAAGCTTAAAAAGGAGCAAATACTGCTCTGTAAAATTAACTTCAAGATTCGGGTACTGCCCCAGAGGCCATCTTAGGAGCCACTTCATTAGCCAACCCATCAGAACTCGATCCTGACTCATCAAAAGTTAAGAGGTCGAGCATGGGGAAGGACGCCTTCATATCCTTCATGCACTCGACGTAACCCTGGCAAAAGAGGGTGTCTCTCTCATTCATGAATGCATGGGAAGATACGAATTGTTGGACGGCCTCCTCCTGAGCCATGGCGATGACGCCCTTAGTCTTCGCCTTCAGCTTGTCCAGCTTTCCCTTAGCCTCGAGTAGCTCGGCGTGGCATTCATAGTGCACACGCTTGGCCTGCTCCAGCTGCGTCGCCATCGCGGCCTTCTTTGCGGAAGATGCTTCAAGGTCCATCTTCGCAGTCCCAAGCTCGGCATCCAGCTGGGCCACCTTTTGCTCACCTCCCTCCGCTTGACCATGCATTCGAGCGAAATCGGCGCACACCTTCAACACACACGGAGCGAATTATAGAGGAAAGGAAAAAGATGAGTACGGGCAATCTGAAAGACAGAATCTACTTCGGATGAAATACTTACCCTGAGAAGGGTGGTCGTCATGTGTGCGAGGGTTGTCTCTGTCGGAGAGTCAAACAAGGTGACATACTCCGCGTCGGACGTATAGCGATCCACCCAAGGGAGGATCTTCTCCACAGTCCGACGAAGGCAACTCCCATGCCTCTCCCCGGCTTCCGCCCCTTCAGAAGGGTGAGCCTCAACAAGAAGCTCCGTAGCTCCTTGAGCCTTAACAGGAGCAAGGCAGTCAGGGATGACCGCCCCCACCACTCCGGAGGAGGTCTCCACCTCCATGCCCTCTCCCTCGTCCTCGATGACAATAGGGAAAGAGGGAGCCACCTTCCCCTTAGATTTCGAGGAGGTCTTTTGTCTCTTCTTCTTCAGGGTCGCCACCTCGTCTCGAGGAGGCGCACAGACCTTAGAGAGAGGGTGAATGAAGGGTCGAGCTTCAAGCATCTCTGCACAAAAACAAATGCGTCAGAAGAAGTCTTCAAGCAAGGAAATTTCTCCAAGTTGCGAAGCTCGATCGGCTAGAGGTCTTACCCAAGGTCGTACCTATGAGAGACGAATCTAAGCTCGCTTGGAGGAGTCGCTTGGGTTAGAGAAGAACTCTCTAAGATCGCCTGTCCTTGTCAAGGGTCCGCAGGTCCCTAATCTGAGCCAACGACCCGTTGTCAAGAAGATGTTGATGCTTGTGAATAGTTGCGAAAAAAGACAAATGAACAAGGTCAGACGATGGTGTAAGCCGATCAATAAAAGACGAACAACCATTACAACACAGACGTGGTTCAGAGAAACCTCGGGGAACAAGTGGCCCGGTCAACTCTCCCTCGGCCATCTCCCAGCACCCAAAGGCTCAAAACCATTTATCCCTCCAATTTTTATTAAAGGATGGAGGGTCGGTTATAAGAGCCCCGCCGGTATTCCGCTACGCGGAGAAGTAGTACCAGCCGGGATGTTGGCTATTCACCTTCACTTAATACACGTGGAGGAACTCTTCCACTGACAGTTCGGGCTGCTTTAGCTCAGATCACAAAATCGCGCAACCGAACAAATCCCTCCACCAGTTCGGGGTCATCTACCCCGGAGCTAAGCCAAGACTACCTAGTAGGTGCTTGACTATTCCCTGTAAAGGGATCGTAAGCCACACTAGAGAGCAACTTGAAAGATCGCAATGGCCCCCTCTAAAGGTTGGTCTGGGAGCTCATCCGATGACGAAAGTCGGATAATCACAGGCTCGGGAATATGATATCCGAGCCTGATCCGAGCTACCTCATCCTTCGTCAGGGTCGAAGGCACCGGTCCCCTTAGACCGTCTTTGCCTTCAGGCCCCTCGGAATCAACCTCACCAGGCGCATCGTGCGCCTCAGCAACTTGCCCCTTTGCCGCCCAGGCACAACCGGTCCACGCTGAGGAGACAGATCCAACGCCCTAGCAACGGATGATGGCCTCTGTGCCGGAGAGCATTCTGTCGCCCTCCTCGATGCCAACGATCGGAAAGCGGCGTCCGCTATCATTACCAACGACAAAGGTGGGTTCGACATCACCCTGAGGCGACTGCTCATCCCACTGTTGCAGCCGCAAACCCCCTCTCATTAGCTCATGGAGTTGGACATGGCAGTTTTCAATTAAAAACAAAAGGAGGAGGGGGAGAAGAGGCTCACCGGTAACAACGGATGGGATTTCGACCGGATTGCGAGGAGCTGTGGACGCCGGAAATCGCCCGACAGAGAAGAAAAAGAAACGAGAAGATGAAATGCGAAAGAGAAGAGCCCTAAGCGCTAGGGCTTCCCTTAAATAGCCGGGCCACATAACAGCCATTTAAGGCGCTCATCAATACTGCGCCGTATAACGCCCTATCGGCTACCCCGACTTGACACGTAGCGTGACCCAACGCGCTATTCAACCCTAATATCGAGTACGACACCACGCGTCATGACCTCGTTGGTCCATCGTCGAAAAGACGGCTTGACGCCGCACGTGACCTCGAGCCATGAGACGACACGTTATGGTTACGGATTGACAACGCTTCGACTACCGTGCTAGCTGCCATACCTGGCATTGATGACAATGCGACTCGACCTAGCTACGGCCAAGCTTACTTTTCGAACCTCCGTTCAAAAAGCATGGGGGGCTCATTGTTGGGGGAAAAATCTATAAGTCCATAAGTCAGCTTATGGAATGGACCAACTCTACTGAACCAGCACGGGCCCATATAAACCCGATCCTGATAAGGCTTCTACATCCAGAAAATAGAGCAACCTTCAAGGAGGTCGACACAACTGTAAGGACACTGAAAGAGCTTGCATACAAGCTTATACAAGTGGCCGAAATACCGACCTAATTTATAGGTCGGCTAAAGGACGGTTATGGATCTCCTATAAATCAGGCACGTGTCGATTACGGATCGACCATAGCTCGGCCATAGATCGGTCACAGATCAGTCACAGATCAGTCACAGTTCGTTCATAGGTCGACCATAACACGATCATAGATCGATGGTACCCCTGACGAGGTTAAAAGGTCTCAACACTCAGATAAAGGGGACATGAACCTTCCGGCTCGACTGACGGTTGAAAATGGTGAATGCAGATTTGTCGATCAGGTCAACATCAGTCGGTTTTAACACAACACCCGCCTTGGGATTCGACCTAAAGCCAAACTAGAGATTCAAAGAACCCTCCTAAGTCTCAAAGATCTCTCCCAAGATCTTTGGGAGATAAGATCAAATCTCTACAATCGTGGGAACCTACAATCTCGGGAAGATCCTAGATCGTAGCAGATCTCTAAGATATCAGGAAAGAATTCCCATACTACGAGATCCTCTCTCTCCTATAAATGTATAGATATCTCCCACCGTTTGAGATACGTTCACAAAAACCCTAATACTCGACTGGTTTCTTTTCTGGAGATCCTACCCTATTCTATAAGACCTCGATCCTGACTTAGGCATCAGAGAGTCTTCTGTATTAGCCAGGGTCTCCTTTGTCTTTCACCTTCGCCTGTGCAGGTTCAGGAACGTGCGCTGCGGAGGGTCTGCCAGAAAACTGCATCAACACACTTCATCCATGTCTACATGACCGTATGAATATGTTGGATGGTAAAAAAACATAACGGTGGCCCTTGGAAAAGTTTTGACAGTGGGTGTCATTATCACTTCAGATTCCTTTGGTGTGGTCAATTGGAGTCGTTTGCCTACCTCATTTATTAGATTATACCTTAAAATGATCTGATAAAAGAGATGAACGGAGTGGATAAAACACTTACATCATTGTGGGCCCCATAGATCCCTGCCTGCCCGGACATTACCATCCGGGTGAGGGTAGGACACAATCCGAGTCCGTCAAGGACGCGGATTGTGTCCTACCCCCGCCCGGACGGTAATCCATCCAAGCAGGGCTCTATGGGGCCCACCATGATGTAAGTATTTTATCCACACCATTCATCACTTTTCTCAAATCATTTTAAGGCATTATACAAAAAATGAACCAGAAACACAACTCCAGTGGACCACATCAAATGAAGCTGCAGTGATAATGACACCCACAGTTGAAACCTTTCTAAGGGCCACTGTGATGTTTTTTTACCACCCAACCTATTAATAAGGTCATGCAGACTTGGATGAAGTGAAAAGGCAAATTTCAGCTTGATCTGGCACTTCTCTAACTCCCAAGAAGTTTTTAACGGTGGACGTTCAATCCCCACTTTGTGATCAATTAAGCACTGAAATTACTAACTCAATTTTTAGCTCATACCTTAAAATAATCATATAAAAATGATTAACGGTGTGGATAAAATACTTACATTATGGTGGGCCCCACAGAGCCCTGCCCAGACGGTAATTCAAAGTGATGTAAATGTTTTATCAACGCCGTTCATAATTTTTCTCAGATCATTTTAACATATGATACAAAAAATGAGGCAGGTACATGACTTAAGTGGACCACAAAGTGGGGATTTAACTTCCACCATTAAAAACTTCTTGGGAGCTGGAGAAGTTTCGGATCAAGCTGATATTTGTGTTTTCACTTCAACCACGTCTGCATGACATTATTAATAGGTTGGATGGTAAAAAAAACATCATGGTGGCCCTTGGAAAGGTTTCAACAGTGAGAGTCATTATCACTGCAGCTTCCTTTGATGTGGTCCACTGGAGGTGTGGATTTTCTTAAGTTTTTTTCTCATACGTTAAAATGATCTGAGAAAAACGATGAACGGCGTGGATAAAACACTTACATTACGTTGGACCCCACGGATCCCTGCCCGGACGGAACGCAATCCGCGTCCCCGTTTGTCAAGGACATCTCTGTGGGCCCTACACGCTTTCCATAGGCACAGGCAATCCGCGTACCTCCAAATGATTGTGAAGTAGCACACGTAACCAACGTGAATGCTGTAAGTAGAGCTGTACACGAGCTGAACGGATTTCGTCCTGGCTCCTGGGTTTCGAGTCGAGCGTGACCTCAACTTTTAGAACTCTAAAAGTTTAGATTTTAAAAATTTTAATATATATAATATATAATATCTTTAAATATAAAAATTTACAAAATATTTATAGTAAATGAACTCAATTTTAATCGTATCGAGCCAAGTTTGAGTCAACTTTCAAGTGAAACTTGGCTGGAGCTCAACCCGGTTTGAATTCAATTTTAAGGTAAGTTGAATTGAACTTTTTATATTAAGTGAACTTAATCTTAGTCTATTTAAACGAATTAACAGAGTAACTCAGTTTACACATAACTCTAAATATATGCTAATGGAAAATTTCTATACCTCAACATGATGTATATGTTTGGAAGATCCAAATCTAAGATAGACCCACCATTAAAAAAAAAAAAAAAAAAAAAATCGAATGCCTACCATTAAAAACTTATCAGGGGTTACAAAAGTTTGGATTAAATAAATGGTTTTTTATGGCTCAAGTTTTGCATTGAGATGGGTGGCCCAGATTATCCACCCATGAGCTATGTATGTGGGCTCGATGGTTGGTCCAACCTGTTGGCACCTCACAGATTGTTGCCCATCGAAGTAGCTGGTTTTTTAGCCCAACTTATCTGTCGAAGAAATATTGTACAATGGATATTTAGGATCTTCGGATGTGGAAGATTTTGTAGATTCTTCCCCATCCGTATTGGGCCCGTAAGATTTAATGGCTTGGATTCTCAAGCTATGCACTCCATTCGTTGCAGAATGCCTGTCTCGCATTCATATGCATTAGGACGCCTGATCCATACAGGTTCATATGCATTAGGACTATCTTGGTCCTCCGGTGGAGGTTCACTTGAAAGTATGTGTCCCGGTTCTCCTGCGATTACTCGAAGTCAAGGATGACAGCTCTCTATCCACCGCTGCTGAACTTCGTAATGTCATCCACAGCACCGCCACACCATACTAGTGTGGCTCTACGTATCATGATCCATGAATCCATCATGGGTTGTTTCAAAACTGACTCTCATCACCCGCTTGACACATGAGATTAAGTGTGGTAGAATACACTGAGACTAAAGATTGAGTGCTCGTGTGATGTGAGTGCGTGTGGGTGTGGATGTGTGTGTAAAATAAAAAAAAAATGTAAGATGGAATTGATTTTTTTTTTTTTTTGTAATAATTGCATGGTGTTTGAGTTTGTCTTCAAATTTCATATTTTAGTGGATATGTCATGTTTGAAATATAAATGTTGGAAAAGTAAATTTTATAATTTACTTTGAAATTACGGTTGGATTAAACATGGAATCAACAAAAACCTATAATCCAAGCAAGATATTGTTTGGAAATATCACACGCCTTCGACTTTTCTAGCGTATTGACATCAACAAGTTTTGTGGGCCCTGTTGTGATGTATGTGTTATATCCATACAGCCTATTCATTTTGCGTGATTTTATCCATCATCATCCATGTAAGATAATGTTATAAAAAAAAAAAAAATGTTTAGAAATACCACACACCATCCACGTTTCTAGTGAATTGATGTCAAGGAGTTTTGTCATTTGTGGGCACTGTAGTGTTGTTTGTGTTATATCCACTCCCTCTATCCATTTTGTGTGATCATTTTATGCATCGGCCCAAAAATGAGGAAAATCTAAAGATTACATGGACCACACCAAAAAGCAGTAGGGAAATGACATCAACCATTGAAATTTTCTTAGGGCTTACTGTGATGTTTATTTGCCATCTAATATGTTCATAAGATCACATAGACTTGGATGAAGGGAAAACATAAATATCAGCATGATTCAAAACTTTTGTGGCCCCCAAGAAGTTTTCAATGGTAGGCGTTCAATCCCTTTTACCTTTTATGGTGTGGTCTCCTTGAGCTTTTGATCTGCCTATTTTTTTAGCTCATGTCCTAAAATGATCTTGAAAAATGGTAAATGGTCAGGATATAGTCCATGCATCATAGTGGGACCCACAGAACTTGCTAACATTAATGTAGTCATCGGTTGGATTGGCACAACGCAGGGTTGGATGGACTGGTATATTAATTTCAAATCGATTTGGAAATCCTATTACTACAAATTCCATGTTTTTAAGAAGGATTTCTCATAACCCTTCGTGGTACATGGCTTGTTTTCCAAAGCATATAAATCTAATACTTATTATAGAAAACAAATATGGTGTGAGGTTTAAATGGTGGTATTTTTCCAGTAAGATGACTAGACTCATCCTTTCCATGTCCGTTCATTCTGCAGAATGAATCTTGTCCGTTGATCAGCAGGGCCAAATAAGGGGACAACATACTCTCCTTATTAAAAACGTGGGCTACAATGTTAAGTAAAATACCGTTTAAACAGCGTGCCAGCTTTCACTTCTCTTTTTTAGATCCATGCCATTCATTAGCTGAGTCATGCTATTTTGATGCCATCCCATAAAATACATTGAAAGCATAAGATGTAGTGATGCATGAGCTGAAACGTGGTAAAACATCAGCTGAGTCTTCGGCTTGGGAAGCGGATTGCTTGGGACAGGGGTCCATCGTGATGTTTGTGAGAACTCTACCCACTCCATCCATTTTCCAGCTCATTTTAGGACATGATAAAGAAAATGAGGTGGGCCACACGATGGTAAACAGTGGCAATCCAATGATCACGCTGATTTCCTGCGCTGTAAACTTAGGTGGGGTTCACCGTGATGTTTAATTGTGAGACATCTACCCCGTACGTCCATCTGTTTTTTGAGATAATTTTAGGACATGTGGAAAGAAATGAGCCGTATCAAATACTCAAGTGAGCCTAAAATAATGAGGATTGAATGTACACAGTTGAAATATTCGTGGGCCTACAGAAGTTTTAAAACAGGCTAATATTTGTGTTTTCAGTTCATCCCAGTAGGAATGACGTTATTAATGGTATGGATGGCATGAAAACATCACTTTCTACCCAAGGGAGGTTTCAATGGTAGGAATTTCTCTACCCACCTTTTCCTTTAGCTCGGCCCACTTGACTCTTGGATCTGCTCAATTTTGATCTCAAGTCCTAAAATGAGCTCATAATACGGATGGACAGGGTGGATTTCTCACAAACATCAATTTGAGCCCCACATAGGTTTCCAGCGCAGGAACTTCCTGCCAAAGGCAGGAAATCCAGGTCCATTGAACATTCATACGGCAAAGATAATTTTGTATCAGGTTAAGTTTTTGGATTTTTCAGCTGATATCTGCAAAAATGACCTCATGAACCATCTGGATGGCATATGAACTTCAAGGAAGACCGTAGGATAGTTTCACCTAGGCATTTCCTTTCCTGAACTTTCCTCTCTTGTGCCCCACTTGAGTTATGGATGGACATTATTTTTTTGTCTTATATTCTAAATTGAGCTGGGAAAATGGATGGATGGTGGATTTCTCACAAATATTAAGTTGACAACACCTGGCTTCCCAGGGCAGGAACTTCTGGCTACAATTGCAGGCAATCTTCTCAGTCAAACAATGAGGCCAAACAAAAGGACAACATACTCTCCTTATTTAAAAATAAAAAATAAAAAATAAATAAATAACGGCTAATATGTTAGTTCTCCACCCTTTAAACAAGGTCCTAATTCTTAGGGTTTCAATACTTAGGTCTTGGTATTGATTCACAAGTGGGGCGTGGCTAATAGTAGGGGCGTGTTAATACATGCTAACCCCAACAAAACAAAAGAGCCTGATTCACTACTATTGGTTTCTTTTTTTACTTCAACCATCCATCCGCCCATGCATTATCATGGCCCCACAAACCCCGGGGGACACCATCATCTACCCACCAATGTAATAGTGATCCCCTCCCATCCCTCTCATCTCCTCCACCCACTTCTTAGACATAATTAAGACACTTGACGGCTCATTAGAGAGCCACCTCATGAGGGGCCTCCTTAGTCCACACTGTTTTAATAGACGTCTTAAATCGAGTCTGTTATTAGGTCTGTCAATGCCATCGACAGTCTGTTCGATGTAAGCTTCGATGGCATTGAACAGTTCTCGATACCAGTTGGCCACTGGTCTAATTGGGTACTTTTTCGATGCCATCGAGAATTTTCAAAAAATTATGTTTTGTCTCTGGACAATTGAGGTGTTAGTTCGATGCTATCGAAGGATTAGTTTGATACTATCTATGAGTGTTCGATGGCATCGACAAATTTTGCGTAGATTTTTAGCAAATCTCCGAATTTGCGGGATTTGTTTGTGATTTCATTTGGGATTCTTTCCAAAGAGATATATATATATATATATATATATATATATATAGGTGTAAACGGGATTGGAAGTATTCTAAGTGTTTGTAAATCGTCTTAGGGTTTCAAAGGGTGTAGCAAGGGAGAAATTCGAGGTCGTTCGAATCGAGTGAACTCTTTCTCTTTGTAATTGTTGCTTTCATCATCTGTCGTTTTGTACCGTGATTTTTTCCCAAAAGAGTTTTTCCACGTTAAATTGTTGTGTTCTCTTTGTGTTTTCTTGATGTTATTGGATTGCTATCTTAGATTCATCTCGGTGTGCTTCCGTGGTCCCCCAACACACACAAGCCCGAGCAATCTCCACCCACCGCCCTTTCCACACAATCCAATTGATAGGAATCCATCGTCCTCCCATCAACCCAATCCTTGAAACCCCTATGTACATGGCCCAACCCCTTTCCCAACAAGATCTTCACACGCACGCACGCACGCAGAGAGAGAGAGAGAGAGAGAGAGAGAGAGAGAGAGAGATTTTCTACACATCATGGAGTTACTAAGGCATTCTGTTAAACTGGTTATTATAAACAAATTACAATTATTAAATAGTAGTATCCTGTTTATTATTCTTAAATATTCATTTTGGATAATCGTTGGTGTCACCATAATGATTATTTTGCTACATTAACTAATATTAATTGTAACACTAATGTTAACAATTATTTTCTAATTATTAAATTAACATTGTCACCATTTCCATTGTTAATAAGATTGTTAAATATTAGGATGCATGACCATTAGTAAATTATCTATTCTAATGATAGTTATTATATATAAGAAATTAAAATGATACCATTATTAAATGCTAATGCGTTGTCTTATCATAGATAGTATATCATAATATTAATTATCTTCATAATGATTATTAACTAATATTAACTATAACACTAACGTTAGTAAATATTTTATAACTATTAAATTACCATTATAAATAATTACACACCACTAGGGTTCAACCTTAAAGATCTAGTCTAAACCTAAACTCTAGGATGAAAACCCTAATTCCACATTAAAACCCTAAGATAGATAACTCAAAACCTAGGCCATGATCTTAAACCTAGGTAGTACATAGAACTTGGATCTAATGGTACAAGTTCTTGAATTGTGTTAGGATTCAATTCAAAAGGCGTAAGCATTTTGCGACACTAGTAGGCGATTCCAAGTATAAGGTGATGATTCTTCCCCTTGAGCTTTCCATTTTTCCATTAGCTTAAGTTATAGTTTTTATTTTAATTTATAATTTATATTTCCATTTTATAACCACATGTGTTAATTGTTGAAATTGAATTGCTATATTACATGCTTAATGCTTATTCTGTATATTTAATTCATGCTATTGGATTACTTGTAGATTGCTTCTGGGATTTAAACTGGTACATTAGTGGGAAACCCCTATCTATAAATGTACACCCATACTTGGGATTTAACCTGACTGGTTGTGATTATAATGAACCTTCGGCTTAGTAGTTATTGAGTGATGGTTTAAATTGACCATTGATGTGGGCCTACCATCCAGGGTTGTTGTGTCCAATGGTTTTCAAGGATGGTCTTTTATCGCATGGTTTTGATACTCGCCCTATGTGACCTATTTTGATAATTGCCCTATGTGGCTTATTTGATATCGCCCTATGTGGCTTTGTTCTGGTATTTTTCCTATATGGGTCCAATGTTTTATATCGTGCAACCATGCGATGGTAAGCATCATATACTTAATATGATTGGTCACGAGTCGACGAGTTTCCATTAAACATCCTAAGATGGTAGTCTCATAAGCTGGGGATGGTGGTATGAGACTTATGCCCGATCTGTCGGCCTACGCTGGTGACAAGCCCCCGTAGTGACCTTTGAGTTTAATTAAATCAACTGAGTATAATTGGATTAATAACGGACTGACTAATCATGCATACATGGCACAAACCAGCATCTATTGCTATCATATGTGATGTACGTATTGTTCCGACTGTATGATTTTCCCAGGTTCGATGATTGCATGGGTGACGAGCCCACTGTCCGCACGGATGAGCATCCCCGGGGCGATGATTGCATTCACGCATCCATGCACATAATAAGACCTGCATCATATATTATTTTGTATGCTTTGTTTTATAACTATGCTTACCTAATGCGGCGGTGTGTAATCTTGAGGGGAATTCACACTGAGTTGGCCACTCATCCATAAAATAAATATAACCGTATAGGTAGCACGGGTGGCTTAAGTGATTTTTAGGTTCGGGCTGATGAGGAGCTAGGTTCAAGTGCTAGGGTTGCATGACTGTATCTACCTTGAGAAACTGAGGGGTCTTACGCTTCAAATTTACTTGCATTATACTATTTCTCATGTATTGGATCATGTAATTCTTGTATTTGTTAATTTTGGAGACATTGGTTTGTATAAGTCATTATGGGTAGCTTCTTCTATATTTGAATGATAATGAAATTTTCTTTTATGTCGATTTGTTCATACTACGCTCATCTATTTACTCTGAATGATGACAAAAAATGTACACTCGAATTTGACCATCCTTTAAGGTTAACACTCGGATTTTTGAAAAACGAGTCATATACTCGGGTCCTAAGAAGTTAGAGCGTTACATAGGGGGTCATCTGCGCATCCGGAACTTGGGAGGAAGCAGAGATGTTATAATGTCATCGGTGAATGGTAGTTCAGTTTCTCCTAAAATGGCCTCTATTGAGGTCGACACTCAGGCATGGTGGGCTTGTCTGATGTCGTTGATTTGCCCTCGAAGTTTCTTAAGCTCTATCTCTTAAGGGCCCTCGTTCTTGGCCATTGCTTTGTGGGCTTTTCCACCTCTCTTCCTCTGTGGCGCGGGGCACAGGTCAGAATTTGCGAGCGTGACTGCTCCCAAAGTGTGGGAGAGAGCCTGGGCTGGCAGCCTAGGAGGTTGTTTGTTTATTTGCGAGTCGACCGGTGCTTGACGTGGTGCAGTGGTAGCACCCTTTTCTGCATTGCGACCGATGAGTGAATTCTGTCTCTTCAAGAGTTGCATGAGTCGATCCATGCTTTTATTCAGGGCTTCGACTCGGTCCTCCAAGGAAACTAATCAACCACCCCGAGTGCGAGGTCAAGGAGCGGGCGCTTTGGAAGTAGAGTCAGTCCGCTGCTAGTAGGGCTGAGCACTCGGATCGTTGATGATTCAGGAAGAGCTAGGATGACTGCAACAATGGCAGCTAGAGCTTTCTTCTTTCCTTTCGTCATTAGAGTTTTCCGGTAAAGTAAGAACAACTTCGATGTAATGCATCCCAACGAGGATTAGAAATGCCCCCAAATCCATGAAAAGTGTAAGATCCAAACCCTTCACATCAGTACGCATTCGTGGAAGGTCGAAGAAAGCAATCTTGCTTCCTAATGTGTACATGACATCCAACCCATTCATCATGGGATCTCCCTTCATGTTCTCCTTCCAGCGTTAAAATTAGGTTGATCCAGAACTTAAGTTGGCCGCACCATCTAAAATCATACATCAAACCTCTAAAACAACCTGGTGTGGCCCACCTCAGTTTTTAAATGGCCTTATCTTTTACAAAACTAAGCCTACAACTATCTCTCCTTATATATTAATAATAATAATAATAATAATGGGCTGGTATGTTAGTTCTCCACCGTTGCCAACTTTGGCTACTCTTTTTCAGATCCATGGCATTCATCAAATGGGTCATGTTATTTAGATGTCATTTCATAAGATATGGACTGGTGGCTTCTCTTTGGACCATCTAGTTCTCTAATTAACTTGAATAGCCGGATTCTTTTTGTCTAAGGGCATTCGTCGTAAGGTTCCAAACTAGATTGACGGACTGGATTGTGCGTCCATATGCCTAGATGGGAGACGTGTGGGAAATGTCTCCTTCCGAGGCCAGCTAGCACGGCGGGCATTACTCGTAGATAAAAAAGGGAAGGCGTTTTCCAAACTGACGCATGAGCTGACATCAAGGCAAAACTTCACCTGAGTCTTACGGGACTCCGAAGGCGGATGGCTTGGGATAGGTTGCCACAGAAACTGTGGGGCAACCGTTATGTTTGTGAGAAATCCACCCGTCCATCCATTGTTTCAGCTCATTTTAGGATATGAAAAAGAAATTGAGAAGGATATCCGCAATTAGAGTGGGAGTGGGCTACATGAGAAAAAAACAGTGAGAATTGATTGACTATACCGTTGAAACATTTATAAAGCCAAGTAAGTTTTGTATCATGCTATGTTCTTAGATAATCTTAGTGGCAATGACTCAATAAACAGTTTGGATGGCATATAAACTTTAAGGTAGACTAATAAGGTTTCAATGGTAGGCATTTCTTTCCTTTTTTGTTTTCTTTTATTCTTTTTTGTTTTCCTCTCGGGTGGGCCATTTTCACTGTCAGTGATATATCTGCCTCAGTTTTGGCCTCATTTCATACGATGAGCTGTAGAAATGAATGAAGTAGATTTATCACAATCGTAATGGAGGCCTCACCTAACTTCCGAGCAAAGGAGCCGCATGCTAGTATGCTACACGCAGCAATCTTCTGAGTTGAATGGTAGAGCAGACAAGGGTACAACAATCTTTATTTTTACAAAAAAAAAAAAAAAAAAAAAAAGAAAAAATAAGACATGGCCCAGTGAGTTACTTAAAAACGTGCCAACTTGCACCTCTTTTTTCTAGATCCATGCCATCCATCAGGTGGGTAATGCTATTTAGATGCCATTCCATAAAATATGGACTGTTTGCGGCTCTTTTTACTATCTAGTTCTCTAATTAACTTGAATAGCGGGAATTTCTGTCTAAGGGCGTTGGTCATAAGATTCCAAACTCGTTTGACAGACTGGATTGTGTGTAAATATGGTAATACAGGACACACGTGGGAAAGGTCCCCATCTCAAGCGAGTTAGTGCAGTGGGCTTTCGTTGGGGAAATGCATCGAGATCTAGTGATGCATGCGTGAGCTGACACATGGCAAAACTTGGGCAAAATCTGATGAGAATCGGGATAAGGATTTCCTAGGATTTAGGGTTGATGCATGGCAAAACTTGAGCAAAGTCTTACGGGGATCAGGACGCGGATTGCCTGGGTCAGGCACGGTTTGGCTAGTGACACTAGCCAACTGGCTACTCCAACACCAGTCAGCTGGATCTCTTTTGCTCACCTTTTGTACAGGACCAAAATTCATCCGAGGAGCAGAGGGTGTTCCAGATTTTGACATCAATATTTTTTGGCGCCATCTGTGGGAATCTAATACAAAAAGTTAGATTCTTATTCTCGAGTATAATGGCGAGAGGGAAAAAGAAAACAGTAGCTGCGGAACCAGAGCAAAACGAACAAACTCATTCATCATCACTACTTCATGCGGAATCAGCCCCGGGACCTTCCCAGCGTTCGCACAACCGGGCAAGCAAGTATCGATTTATGTAGGGCGAGATACGAGCCTTGCGTGATGAAGTGAATAGGATGAAGCAGCAACAGGAACCGCAGTTACCGGCTCAAGAAGATCCTGTCCCCGAACCAGTCGGCCCGGTCATGGAAGCCCATTCTGTGCCGAGGAGTGTGAGTCCTGAGGCACCCCAGCATCCTCAGGTGCCCATATCGAGTCAACATCCTCTTCCGACCCAAATCCGACCCTCCGCTCGGAACACCGCAACGCGAGCTCCGACTAATGCCTCGGTTACTTCAGCCCTGGCACCAACAAATCTCCGTCACCGGTTGGAACGAAGGAGGGGGAGGAGAAGTCCAGGGAGAGAACGCCCAAGAGACTGTGACAGAAAATAAAGATTCATGGGAGAAGCGGTTCGAGGAGCTCAACAACAAGTTCTTAGCCCTGAAGAAAAAACAGCAACCAACGACAGTTCCTGCCGCCGTTCAAGCAATGATGGAAGAGACCAAACCTCCCATCACCTCGAAAATCATGAACGAGGTGATGCCTCAGAGGTTCCGGATACCTCCCGTCATTCAATATTCTGGATCTGGGGACCCATCCGAGCACGAAGAAGACTACCGCTCCTGGATGCAATGATATGCCGAGGGTTCTCGATTACACTAACGGGATCCGCTCGGAGTTGGTACCGGCAACTCAAACCAAACTCCGTCAGCTCCTTCGTAGAGTTGAGCCGACTATTCCTAACCCAGTTCATCAGCGGTAAGAGAAGTCGAAAGCCCAACACTCACCTGCTTACTATCAAGCAGGGGCTGAAGGAGTCGCTGAAGGATTACATCGCTCGCTTCAACGAGGAAGCGTTACTAGTGGAAGACTATGATGACAAAATGGCTCTCGCTGCTATGTTCAGTGGCTTGAAAGAAGGCAAATTCACCTTCTCTATCAGGAAGAATCCACCAAAGACACTGGCTGAACTTGTGGCCAAAGCTCAGAAGTACACCAATGTGGAGGAATTCACCAATGCCCGTAAAAGTGTCCAAGTGACCGAGCCGAATGGTAAGGGGAAGAGGCCCAGGAACGAGGAATCCCATACGTCTAACAGAGGGATCGATGAACGCACCTCTCACGATCATTGCCCGAGCAGGAGACCAGAGGAAAAATTTCGCTCTTACACCCCCCTTAACACATCCGCCGAACAGATCCTACTGGACATCCGAGGAGAGAAGTTATTGAACTGGCCCGTCTGCATGAGAGCTGATTCGGATCATCGAGACAAACACAAGTACCGACGCTTTCATCGTGACCACGGCCACAACACAGATGATTGTGTTGACCTAAAGGATAAGATTGAAGCTCTCATTCGGAAAGGGCACCTGCGTCGATACACAAAGGAAAGAAAAGCCCCTCGGAGAGAGGAAAGGGAGTGGAAGCAGCAAAATAACGCCGCGGAAGAGCCCGCCGAAATCCGCACTATCTTCGAGGGTTCGTCTGGGGGGGAGATTCGAATAGGGCACGAAAGGCTCACTCCTGGAAGTCCGAGCCAGAACACTACGTCCATTTGGCTGAACGGCCCAGTAAGGAACTTCGAGTCAGTCCGTGCACTCTGACTTTCACAGAAGAAGATGCGGGCGGGATTCAGCACTCATACGATGACGCCTTAGTAGTCACCATGACTATAGCGAATCGCAAAGTATACCGTATCTTAGTCGACACCGGGAGTTCGACTGATTACTCTACTTTGAGGCTTTTGAAAGAATGAGGATTCTGTAGTCTCATCTCAGACCTGTGCAGACCCCTTTGCACGGCTTTGCCGAAAAAAGGGTGATTTTCGAATGAGCTATTTCCCTCCCAGTAACTGTGGGAGAAGGACAGCATCAAGTCACACTTATGGTGGACTTCTTAGTTGTCAATGTACCATCCATATACAACGTTATCCTAGACAGACCTTCTCTCAATACAATGAGGGAGGTCGTTTCTACTTACCACCTGATGATGAAATTTCCCGCTGAAGGCGGGATAGGTTACCTTCGAGGCGATCAGCGAGAAGCTCGGAGATGTTATGCGGTGGAGGTAAAGAAGGGGTCAGTTAAGCAGGCGCTTTTCATCAACGTCCTAGACCCCAGAGGCCTGTGGAGTGCTCGTCTATAGAAGACCTAGAGAAAGTGCCGCTTGATAAAGCTGATCCGAGCAAAACTGTTCAACTCGGGACGTCACTGAATCCTGAACAATGGCATGAAGTCCTAACGTTCCTACGACAGCACAGAGACGTCTTTGCATGGTCTCACCAAGATATACCCGGGATTTCCACGGAAGTCATGGTTCATAAGCTAAATGTGGATTCAGATCATAAACCCATCAAGCAGAAAAGAAGGTCGTTCGATGCCGAGCGGTATAAGGCAATAGCTGACGAGGTCTTCGTCCTGCTCAACGAAGGATTTATAGAAGAAGTGCATTATCCCGATTGAATCGCAAATGTAGTCCTCGTAAAGAAAGCCAATGGAAAATGGCGGGTCTGCGTAGATTACTCAGATCTGAATAAAGCTTGCCTGAAAGATAGTTTCCCGCTACCTTGGATCGATCAGCTGGTGGACAGCATCGCGGGGCATGAGTTGTTCACTTTCTTGGATGCCTATTTCGGATATAATTAGATCGCGATGCATCCCCCAGACAGGCAGAAGACTACCTTTATCACAAACAAGGGGCTCTACTGTTACCGGGTCATGACATTTGGCCTGAAAAATGCTGGGGCTACGTATCAAAGGCTAGTAAACCAGATGTTCTCCAAACAGATTGGACGCACAATGGAAGTATATGTCGATAACATGCTAGTAAAAAGTATCAAAGCAGCTGATCATCTGATGGATCTTGGAGAAACGTTTGCCGTCCTCTTAGAATACAAGATGAAGCTGAACCCAACAAAGTGCGTTTTTAGAGTCGGCTTGGAAAAATTCCTCGGCTTCCAGGTTAGTCAGAGGGGTATTGAGGCGAACTCAGATAAAATCAGGGTGCTCCTCGACATGAGTTCGCCTCGAACCGTCAAGGATTTACAATGCCTCACGGGTCGAGTCGCAGCGCTCGGACGCTTCATTTCCAGAGCGACGGATAAGTGCCTCCCCTTCTTCCAGCAATTGAAGGGTCATAAGAAGGTAGAATGGATGCCGAAGTGCGAGCAAGCCTTCCAGCAGCTAAAGCAATACTTGGGTTCACCCCCTCTACTGTCCAAACCTGAAGAAGGCGAGCCTCTATTCCTCTACCTTGCAGTCTCAGCCTCGGCCGTCAGCTCGGCTCTGATTATAGAGGTTGGAGGCAAGCAACACCCTGTTTATTACGTGAGCAAAGCTTTGGTGCCGGCAGAAACAAGATATTCACCCCTGGAAAGGCTGGCACTTAGCCTCATTATTTCAGCTCGAAGGTTACGCCCATACTTCCAAGCTCACTCGCTAATTGTGTTAACCGATTCCCCTCTCAGGCAAGTTCTCCAGAGGCCCGAGGTGTCAGGTCGGGTAACTAAGTGGGCCATCGAGCTCGGTGAGTTTGATATTCAGTTTCGTCCGAGGACGACAATCAAAGGGCAGGCCGTAGCCGACTTTATCGCCGAATTCACTTCGAGTGCCGAAAAGATCGATGCCAAAGTCGAAACAAGTTTGCCCGCCCCTCCGAGCAATCAAAAATCAATATCAGATCCAGGATGGGTTCTCTATGTGGACGGGTCATCCGATGTTAAAGGAACCGGAGCCGGGATCGTTTTGACTGCACCCAACTCCACAACCGTTCAATACGCAATCAGATTGGGATTCAGAGCCTCAAACAATGAGGCGAAATATGAAGCTTTGTTAGCCGGACTCAGACTGGCAGCAAGTTTAGGCGTCCAGTCTCTTCAAGTCCGATGTGACTCTCAGCTGGTAGTAAATCACACTCTGCCGAGTACGAAGCTAAGGAAACGAGGATGATGGTTTATCTTAATGAGGTGAGAAAATTGATCAAGAAATTTCAGAACTGCACGATCCATCAAATCCCAAGGGCGGAAAACTCATGGGCCGACGCCCTAGCACGACTCGCCTCAGCTGTGGAGGGGAAGATCCCGCGAATCATCCCTGTCGAATTTCTAGAACAACCAAGCATCAACAAAAAAGAGAAAGAAGTCAACCCAGTTCGAGCGAGTCCGAGCTGGATGGATTCGATCCTTAATTACCTCGTGACAGGAGAGGTTCCCTCGGACAAGGTGGAAGCCAGGCGGCTCAGAGTCTGAGCAGCTCGATATATCGTCCTACATGGTATCTTGTACAAGAAGGGACATTCTTAGCCCTACCTCAGGTGTCTCCGAGTCGATGAGGCGAAATACGTAATGCGAGAGATTCATGAAGGAATCTGCAGAAATCATTCAGGCAGTCAGGCCTTAGCCCTGAAAATACTCAGACAAGGGTACTTCTGGCCAACTATCAAGGAGGATTCCAAAGATTACGTCCGAAAATGCGATAAATGCCAGCGATTTGCGGTCGTGCCGAGGCAACCGGCAGAAGAAATGACCCCTATGAGCGGCCCTTGGCCATTCGCTCAATGGGTAATCAACATTATCGGCCCTCTACCCACGGGGAAAGGACAGGTTAAATTCGCCATTGTTGTTGTGGATTACTTCACCAAGTGGGCCGAGGCCGAACCGGTCGCCAAAATTACAGAGCAGAAGGTGATCGACTTCGTCTGGAAAAACATCATCTGCCGGTTCGGGATTCCGCGAACCATTGTATCAGACAGTGGCCGACAGTTCGATAACGACAAATTTCGAAACATGTGCAGAGGACTCAGCATCACGAATGCATACTCTTCTCCTCGACATCCCCAGTCGAACGGACAAGTAGAGGCAGTCAACAAGGTCATCAAACATCATCTCAAGACAAAACTAGAAAAGGCAAAAAGAAGTTGGGCAGAAGAACTTTCATTTGTTCTCTAGGCTTATAGGACCACAACTCAGTTCTCAATAGGAGAAACTTCATTCTCACTCTCCTATGATTCGGAGGCAATGGTGCCAGTAGAGATTGGTCTTCCTACTGCTCGAGTCGGGAGCTTCTAGGAAAAACAAAATTCCAAGCAGATTGCCGCAAACTTAGATTTGCTTGAAGAAACTAGAGATACCTCGGAGCTCAGAGTCGCTGCTCGGCATCAACAAGTAGCGCGGTTCTACAATTCGAGAGTCAAGGCTAGGCGATTCCGATCAGGAGACTTAGTCCTTCGTCGAGTGTTCCAAAATACCGCCGAGCCGGGGGTTGGTACACTCGGACCAAACTGGGAAGGGCCTTATCAGGTCGTTCGATCAACCAAACCAGGCTCCTACCACCTAGAAGACCTCGAAGGTCGCCAGCTCCCCCATCCCTGGAATGCCGAGCATCTGAAAGTTTATTATCCATGACGGGCTAGCCTTTAAGGCTTTTAATAAATGTACGCCTCCGAGCAACAAGCCTTTAAGGCTCTTAATAAAATTCGCCTCTTCTCATCTACATGAACGGATTCTCGACTAAGAAAAAGTTGCCTCTCATATACAGGGGCGGATTTAACGGATTAATCCTTTGAAAAAAGGGTCAACACGTTTTCTCATAAATTCTACATGGTATCCCCTAAACTAGGGGAAAAGCCTAAGTGCCGAGTCGACTCCCTTAACATAGGGGTCAGCTTGCGAATTAACGGATGAAACAGAAGAGTTTCGCTGATCGTGGGATGAGCCGACCCCCTAGGGGCCCAAACCCAATAAACGAGCCAAAAAAGCTCAATAATAAGATGTTAGGAAACGCCAGCCCGCCGAAAGGTAAAGTCAGCTTTGGGTAAGGTCAGCTCTGGCTGCGCCGCCAACAAAGTTAACCTCCCATTTTGACACTCAAGTAATCTACCGTCAGCATTCAACAAGAATTCAGCTACAGATTAACGTATAAAAAATCATCATCCACACCTTCATTAAAGGGTCAAAAGAGCAACCAAAAAGAAGAATTCCAACCAGTTTAAGTTCCAGTTAAGCCCAAAAAAAAGGGAGTAAAAGAAAATCTAAACTACGCGGGTGGTGGGGGATCTTGAGCATCAGGGGCAGAATCTGGGCAAACCTCATTTGCAGGCGGCTCTTCAGTTTCTTCAAGGAGTATTGGATCGAGGTTAAGGTCCGGGTACAAACCCAGGACCGCCTCAACGCAATCGTCATAGCCACGGCCATAGAACTTAGCAGCCTTAGCATCCCTCTCCTTTAAAACTTTGAAGGCTTCTACTGCTTCAACCACCGCCTTGGCCAAAGAGGCTGCATCCTCGACTCGTTGAGCTTCCTTCACCTGAGCAATGGCTCGGGCCTGCTCCTCCGCCACCTCGACCTTGGCTCGATCAAGAGCTTCCCCCAGTTGAGTGTTCTCCTGGGCCAACGAGTCCGCATGGGCCCTAGCCCGGGTCAGCTCGGCAGTTGCAGCGTCACTTCGAGCCATTAAGTCTTCTACCGCCCCTTGCAACCGCTGCTCCTTGGCTTTGAGGTCGACAATAGTCTCCTGTAGTTGATGCTCCTTGGCTTTTCCTTCTTCAACTCGCTGAAGTAGCTCGCCTTACGAAAGTCGGAGGGAGGTGTTCTCCTCCTATAAGACCCCTATTTGAGTTTTGAGGGCTTCCAGCTCGGCTTCTCTTCTTTCCGCCTCCCGCGCACTTCCCCGAGCCGATAAAAGCTTTGGGACAGACTGTACAAAAATAAATGAATAAAACGTTTGAAAAATTACAAGTATAGGGAAAACGACAAAAGACGGTGAACATACCGTATAGAAAAGGGAAGCCAAGTCATTTAGGAAGGAGTTGTCTTACTTGTCAAGGAGGTTAGCTATACTCTCCTCAGGAGAGTGTTTCGCAGCCCAGGGGGTCAAGCAGGATAGATGGTAGCCCGGTGCGAATTTTCCTCCGCTCGTTCCCACGTGAGTAGAGTCTGTCGCCGCCGCAAAACTGGTCCCGCTACTAGCTGAAGCCTGGGCCTTGGCCCCAAGGTCACCTCCAACCTCGAGGGGGGGGGGTAATCATGGCGTCGGCCATCCGAACAACTTCCTCCCGCTCAGAGGATGAAAGAATAGCTATGCAAGGAGCCGACGGATGGACCTCCCCAACGAGAGAAACGATTGCAGGCGGAATGGAATGAGCTATGGTCGCGGGAGCTGAACTGACGACCGCTAAGAGATGGTCCTCAGCACACACTGGCGTAGGAGTTATCGGAGCAGGAGATGGGGCTGTAGTAACCATAGCCGCAGCCACAGGGACAGTCGCGACTACAGTTGTAACTGGAGCTATAGCTGCAGTACCCGGACCTGAGGGACCTTCTTCACGAGGAGTTATCCGCCTTCTCCGAACAGTTGTCTTTGTTCGAGTCACAGGCCTCAATAACTCCTCTGCTGTCAGGGTCACCCTCTTCTTCCCAGAACCGGATGCCTCGGTCATGCCTGCATAAAAAACGATAAATCAGTAGCTACACAAGCAAGCCTAATTCTTCTGAATGAGCAGGAGAACTTACTGAAAGATGTCGGAAGAGGTTGAGATGTGCACAGCCCTGACCAATGAAGGTTGGTGGCAGTGATCAGATTCGACCAGGAGCGAAACTCTCCCGATCGTGCTCTAGCCTTGGCAATGCGGTTCTTCTGAACCGAGTCAAGGAGAGGTGTACCCCTTGAAAAATCTACAAAAAGAATAAAGGTTCCAGTCTAGCCGAGGTAATAAAGGAAAATAGAAAGACTAAGGGAATTAATTGGTCTGACCTGGTTTTGTAAATTGAGTCGGAACCCGAATCGACAGTCCCGACTTCGGCCATGGGCGCCTCCCATTCTCCCGCAGCCCAGAACCATTTATTCTTCCAATCTTTGTTGGAGGATGGAAGATTCATAACCAGCCCCGAGCCCTTGCTGCCTCGGGTCACGAAGTAGTACCATGGTTCATTGCTGTCGTGCTTGACCAGATACAGGCTCATAAACTCCGCTGGGGTAAGCTCTGAATTCCCAACTTGCCTCTAGATGATGAAGGCTGAAATAAGCACCCTCCAAGCATTGGGGGTCAATTGTCCGGGAGTTAAGCCCAAGTAAGCCGTCATAGTTCGGATGAAGGGGTGTAAAGGAAGGCGAACCCTGCATTGCAGCGCGCAAAGAAAAATAGCAACTTCTCCCTCAGCAGGCGGGCCAGTGGTTTCGAAGGGCTTAGGGGCTCTGATCCGCACGGCAACCGGGATTTGAAATTCTTTGCGGATCCACTCCATTTGAGACTCCGACAGTACAGAGCCTCCAGGGACTACCTCCGAGGCCCTCCCGCTCGCTGGCATCTCAGCGGCCTCCGTGGTTATGGTCTAGGGGGCTGGGGCAGATTTCTTTCTACCAGCTTTGCGAGTCTGAGCTCCAGTTGCCTTCCGCTTCCGAGGCGAAGAGTGTAAAGGCACAGCTTCAAAGAGACCTTCAGAGGCCCCTCCCCCATTGCCGGAACTCTTTGACTCGGAGTTGTCACCGTAGTCCCGCACGGTCTCCAAGTCGGACGACATTTTAAGAAAAGAGAAAGAAATGCAAAGAGGCACGAGAGGACTCACCGGACGGTCACCGGGAATCGCTTTTGCCGAAAATATCTAATCGGTCGGAATCGCCTGATAAAAAACCTCTGGACGGCCGGAATCGCCTTTGCCGAAAATCGCCTCTTCCGATGTCAGCTCGAGCACAATACAAGTGAAGCGAGATCCCCAGAGGGTTTATATAGACCACAACAAATCCCCGCATTAATGACCAGCCATGATGGCCGCAGCCAAATCGTTGTAAGGCGGCCTCAGAACTGACGTGGCCTCACTCCATTGGCTCGCGTACTGTCGGGTAGTACGTCTTTGACATCGAGCGGCATGCTTCGGATAAGCAAAGCGACACCCAAATAAGGAAAGATTCCATTCGAGGCATTACTCCAAGTATACACGGCAACAGGCCATAGGTGGACGGTGATTCGAAATCTAAACCGTCGCCACGCGTCCACCGCGCAGGAACTCGTGGGCGGGAAACCCTACGGGCATAAGGATTTGAAATGCAGGGGTTATGACGCTCTCGGAGGAACCGGTAGACAAGGCGATTGATCTTCCGAATGATTACTCTCCGAGCCCCTTAGCGGACCTCAAAAGTAGGGGGCTTCTGTTATGGGAAGATCTGAGCCCCTCGTGATTCCGAGGCCCTACGGCATGTTAATCCGATTGGAGGAATCGAAGCCACTCCGCTCAGATAAAGGTCAACGAAGGCCCATTTCTGCCAGTTGAAAACTCTACCTATTGAAAGGTCCGAGCCGACTCCATACTCCAAGGCGGAGGTTGAGACGGACGTCCCTCAAGATGAACTTAGAAACTACCATAAGAGGACGAGGCCGATAACGTCGCTCGCCGATACGCACGATGCGCGTATCATACATTACGTGATCCTTGGATTGCGCGCAGTATCTCCATGATTTTCAAATCTCTCTGATTGAGGGAATCGTGCCGTGATTATCGGATCCAGACCATTCAATGGCTGGGTATAAATACACAAGGACGTCATTGCTACAGGTACGCAATATCTTACACTCTCCCTCTATCCTTCCAACTTAGACCCCGATTCCCTTGACCTGACTTAGGCATCGGAGGGTCCCCCGGCCTAGCCGGGGTCTCCTTTGCTCACCTTTTGTGCAGGACCAAGGTTCATCCGAGGAGCGGAGGGTGTTCCAGATTTTGACATCAACAGACACAATATGAGTCCATTGAACCTTTAAGTCAAGGTCTCCGATGTGGATTGGGTATACTGCTCCTCTTGGCTTGACGGAGTTCGACTGAACGGGAGCTGTTAGAGTTTAGCCAATGGTACACGTAAGAATTTTCAAACATGCAGACCGATGATTTATCACACCAACATGCAGTCTAGTCAAAACCTCACCGCGTGTGTTAGGATAAACTTGGTCCTCCGAAAGAGGTTCACTTGAAAGCTGGGGAGACTTAGTCTGTGTCCCGGGTCTCCTGCGTATGCTTAGAAATCAAGGATGATAGCTTTCTATCCACCGCTGCTCAACTTCTTAATCTCATTCACAACACCTCCTCTATACTAAGTCTCCTCAGGCATGACCCACCTGGCCTCTTTCATTTATCCAAATTTAATCACCCGTTTCACGTATTAAGTGGGATAGAATATGCTAACACCAGGGATCGAGTGCTCATGTGGTGTGAGTGTGTATGTAAAAAATAAAAATAGTAAGTGTTTGAAAATATCACATACCATCAACTTTTCTAGTGTATAGATTGCGTGTTGTTGGGTTTGACTTTAAATTGCCTAGTGTTTGATTTTGCCTTCAAATTTCATATTTTAGTGGACAATTATATGTCATGTTTGAAATATAAACATTGAAAAATTAAATTTTATGGTTTGCTTTGAAATCATGATCATTAAATGTAACATTGAATCAACAAAAACCCATCGTACATGGAACATACTGTTTGGAAATATTACACATAGTTGACTTTTCTGGTGTATTGATGCGAACGAATTTTGTGGGCCCTACTGTAATATATGTGTTATATCCACACCGTCTATCCATTTTACATGATCATTTTATCTATCATCCATGGAAGATACTGTTTAAAACTATCACACACCAACTTTTCTAGTTTATTGATGTCAATGAGTTTTGTAGGCCCGGTTGTGATGTATGTGTTATATCCACACCCTCTCTCCATTTTGCATGATCGTTTTACGACATGGGCTCAAAATGAGGCAAATCCAAAAGATTACATGGAGCACGCCAAAAAGTAGCATTGATAATGACATTGACTATTGAAACCTTCCTAGGGCACACCATGATGTTTATTTGTCATTTAACCTGTTCATGAGATTACATAGACTTCGATGAAGAGAAAACGCAAATATCAGTTTGATCCAAAACTTCTGCAGCCCCCAATAAGTTCTTAATGGTAGGCCTTGAATCCCCTTTGCTTTTTATGGTATAGTCCGCTTGAGCTTTCAATCTACCTGATTTCTGAGTCCATGTCTTAAAACAATCTTGAAAAATGGATGGATGGTCTCGGTATAGTCCATACATTATGGTGGGACCACGGAACTTGCTTAACATCAATTATAGTTGGGATGCACTTTGAATTTCAAACGGATTTGGAAATCCTCTTACTACAAATTCCATGTTTCTAAGGAGGATTTCTCGTAACCCTTCTTAGTACTGTTAATGTATAAATATATATAATAGTTGGTCCCACATTGGTTAAAAAGGGAAACATTCCCCTCAAGTTAGGCTATAAATAGGATACCTCTCTTGTAAACAAAACACACTATTCAATGTAATTCTCTTCTCTTTGTATTGTCTCATTTCCTTTCTTGAATTCAACTTGGTATCAGAGCTACTATTCATAGTGGTTCTCGGTATATCAAGAGTTGAGTATGCTCTGTGATTGCCACTATTAGTGGATCCTTTACATCAGAAAAACTTCTTGTATATCATCTTTATACCTATCAGGTCGTCACTATAGTTGGAGTCTTATTCTCCATCGACGTCATCTCAGCCGCCACTCCATCAGTCATTTCCTGACAGTTCAGTTCGGTTCTTGTTATTTTTTATCTCTGTCTCCTTCCAGCTTCTTGCACTCTATGGAGCATCTTGAGGCCTCACAACCTATTGCCATTGTCATGGAAGGACTCAACTACACTATATGGGCTCAAGCTATGTCAAGCTTTCTTAAAGGCAGAAAGCTCTGGCGCTATGTCACTGGCGATATTACCGAACCAGAGAAAATCGCTAGAGAAGACAACACAAAATATATAGACCGTCTCGAAGAGTGGGATAGCAAGAACCACCAAATTATCACTTGGATTCGCAACACGTGTGTACGCTCCATCAGCCTCCAGTTTGGTAGATTCAAGACTGCCAAGTCACTATGGGATTTTTTACAGAAACGCTACACTACCGCAGATCTGTTTCATCAATACCAACTTCTGGGCACTCTACATCGCATGCAGCAACAACCTGGGCAATCCATCAATAACTTCTTATCTGAGATGCACTATGTTTGGGATTAACTTGCTTCCTCAGAACCAGAGTTTACAGATGCCAACAATGCTGAAAAATTTTCCAACTATCGGGATCAGCAACACTTGGTTCTCTTTCTCATGGCCCTCACTAATGAGTTTAAGCATGTTCGTGCATCTCTCCTTCACCGCAGTCCCTTACCTACTTTAGATCAAGCTGTCACTGAACTTCTCTCAGAGGAAACTCGTCTTACCCCTCACAAGATGACCTCTACAGATGTTGTCTTCGCCACTCCCAGGGGACCTCAACCTAACAACAAAGGGTATCCATCTGGATTTTTTCAACCCAACAATAAAGGGCATCCATCTGGATCTTCGAAATTCTGCAATTACTGCAAGAAACCAGGACACATTTTCTTGGAATGCCCGGTTCGAGTTTGCCAATTTTGTCAGAAGCAAGCCCCCGGTCATCTTCAACGTGATTGTTTCCAAAACCCCAACAGACACTCCCAACAATACATGTCTCGCGGTACTCCTTCTAGATCTGCTGTTACTACTGCTGAAGGTTCATCATCCACTACTTCCATTGAGACGTTTTCTGCCTCTGACATAGAGGAAATTGTCAAACAAATTCTTGCTCATTCTGATAATCTACCCTCTACTGCTATGTCAGTCACCTCAGGTAATTCATCTTGGTTCTTTGACTCTGCATGTTGTAATCACATGACACCTGATTCCACTATATTTGCCACCAAACATCTTACTAATCATACCCCGACTATTCAAACTGCTGATGGTTCTCCTATGACCGTGAGTCATATCGAAAAAATCTCAACATTATACACTTCCCTTCCTAATACTTATTGTATTCCCCAACTCACTCTCAATCTTATATCTGTTGGTCAATTATGTGACTTCAGTCTAACTGTCCTCTTTTCTGCCTATGGTTGTTGTGTGTAGGATCCAAAGACGGGACAAACTCTTGGGATAGGCCGTAAGGTTGGACGACTCTTTGAGCTCATCAATCTTCACCTACTATCCCGTTTCTCCTCATCAATTCAAACAACAGCCACAGTCTCATCTACCCCATCCATTAGTCTCTGGCATTCTCGTCTGGGTCATGCTTCTGTTGGTTGTCTTCAATCCTTAGTATCTAATGGTTATTTAGGGCTTGTTAATAAAGAACAATTTGATTGTCTTCCTTGTCAACTTGCAAAACAATCAGCATTGCCATTTCACAATAGTGATTCTTTTTCTTCTGCACCATTTGATTTGATTCACTTTGATGTTTGGGGCCCGTCTCCCACTGCTACAATGGGAGGCTCTAGATATTTTGTCATTTTTGTTGATGATTACTCTCGTTACACTTGGATATTTATTATGCGTAATCGATCTGAATTACCTCAGTCGTACTTTGATTTTGCTAACATAGTCAAAACTCAATTTTCTTGCAATATCAAAGTGTTTCATGCTGACAATGCTGCCGAATACACAGACTCTAGAGTCCTTAACTTTCTTCGCCAACATGGCACTCTTCCTCATCGTTCATGTCCAGGCACTTCCCAACAAAATGGGCATGCTGAGCGCAAACACCGAGACATTCTCAATACCGTCCGTGCTTTTCTCATATCTGCTTCGTGTCCTGAACGCTTTTGGGGTGAAGCTACTCTTACAGCTGTTTACACCAAGAACCACGTGCCTTCTCCCATCATTGGGAATCAATCACCCTTTGAGCATCTTTATGGTCACCCTCCTGACTATAGCACTCTTAAGGTATTTGGTTGTGCTTGTTTTGTTCTTCTTCAAACTCATGAGTGCACCAAATTGGAATCTAGATCTTGATTATGTTGTTTTTTGGGATACGGTGTTGAACGCAAAGGCTACAAATGTTGGGATCCTTACTCCAAACATCTCCGAGTATCTCGTCATGTTGTTTTCTGGGAACACAAGATGTTCGCCTCCATATCCAAGTTTCACCTGTCACATGACAACACCTCTCCTATTCACTGACCTCTCCACAAATCTTTTTCCCGACACTCCTGAGATAAACTCTTCTTCTGAGTCAACACCTCCACCAACACATCCTATCTCTTTTTTAGATATGTCATTGCCCACTAACATGTCTACAGATACCTCAATTGAGTTATCCACCTTGCCCCCTTCTGAGGAACTTGTCTCTTCCGATGGATCCGCTCCAACAGCTTCTGATCTCCCTCCTCGGCGAAGTGACCGGGTAAAAACTCCTTCTGTTAATCTTCATGACTTTGTTGTATTTTCTACTATTCTTTCTCACCATGAACCTCAGTTTTATCGTGAAGCTAGTTCTGATCCTCTTTGGCAGAAAGCAATGAATGATGAACTATAGGCACTCGAAAACACTCACACCTGGGATCTAGTAGACCTACCAAAAGGCAAACATGCTATAGGATGCAAGTGGGTTTACAAGATCAAAACTCAATCTGATGGGTCCATTAATCGGTACAAAGCTCGCTTAGTAGCTAAAGGGTTTACCCAGGAGTATGGGATTGACTATGAGGAGACCTTTGCCCAGTTGCCCGCCTCACTTCAGTTCGCAGCTTAATTACAGTTGCTGTCGTTCATCATTGGGAATTATTTCAGATGGATGTGAAAAATGTTTTTCTTAATGGTGAACTCACCAAAGAAGTTTATATGTGCCCTCCTCCTGGTTCTCATCATCTTCCGCATCAAGTCTACAAACTTCATCAGGCTCTTTATGGTCTCAAGCAAGCTCCTCGGGCTTGGTTTGCCAAGTTCAACACCATTGTTGGAGATTTTGGGTTCACTTCCAGCTCACATGATTCTGCTCTTTTCATTCGCAAAACAGACCAAGGTACTATCCTTCTTCTCCTCTATATTGATGATATGATCATCACTGGTGATGACACATCCGGAATTTTGGATCTCAAGACTTATCTCAGCCAACATGTCGAGATGAAAGATCTTGGAAAACTTAGTTACTTTTTGGGACTTGAGATCACTTCTAACTCTGAGGGATATTATCTTTTGCAAGTAAAGTATGCTTCTGATCTTCTTACTCGAGCGGGACTCACAGATAGTAAGACATATACCACTCCTCTAGACCTCAACTCTAAACTCACTTCTATGCATGGTACACCTTTGGATGACCCCACCTTGTTTCGCCAGTTGGTTGGTAGTCTTATTTATCTTACAGTTACTCACCCTGACATCTCTTATGCTGTCCATATTGTCAGTCAATTTCTCTCTGCTCCTCGCACACCCCATAGTGCCGCAGTGCTTCGCATTCTCAGGTACATCAAGGGGACCCTATTTCATGGTCTCCATTTCTCAGCTCACTCTTCACTTGAGCTTCGTGCCTACTCAGATGCAGATTGGGCAGGTGACCCAACTGATCATAGATCCACCACTGGTTATTGCTTATTCCTTGGTGATTCTCTTATTTCTTGGCGCAGCAAGAAGCAAACAGTAGTCGCTCGATCCAGTACAGAAGCTGAATATCGAGCCCTTGCTGATACAACTCAGGAACTTCTTTGGCTTCGCTGGTTACTTGAAGACATGGGTGTCATCTATTCTACTGCCACTATCATCAACTGCGATAATCAAAGTGCTATCCAAATTGCTCACAATGATGTATTCCATGAACGCACCAAACACATTGAGATTGATTGTCACTTTGTGCGTCATCATCTCACCCGTGGGACTATTGGACTATCATTAGTTTCTTCAGCCGATCAAACTGCTGATATCTTCACCAAAACGCATCCTCCTGGATGCCTTCAGGATTTAGTTTTCAAACTCAAGTTGGTCTCCATTTTACCACCTTGAGTTTGAGGGGGGTTGTTAATGTATATATATATATATTATATATTTATATATATATATATATATATATATATATATATATATATATAATAGTTGGTCCCACATTGGTTATAAAGGGAAACATTCCCCTCAAGTTAGGCTATAAATAGGATACCTCTCTTGTAAACAAAACACACTATTCATTACAATTCTCTTCTCTTTGTATTGTCTCATTTCCTTTCTTGAAATCAACTAGTACAAGGCTCGTTTTTTAAAGCATATAAACCTACTAATTACAGAAAAACAAATATGATGAGAGGTTTAAATAATGGTATTTTTCAATGACAAGACAAATTCATCCTTTCCATGTCTGTTCATTCCGCAGGATGAATCTTGTCAGTTGAACAACAGCCAAATAAGGGGACAACATACTCTCCTTATTAAAAAAAGTGGGCTAGTTTTTTAAGTCATTCACCGTTTAAACAGCGTGCCAACTTTCACTTCTCTTTTTTAGATCCATGTCATTCATTAGGTGAATCAAGCTATTCAGATGCCATCCCATAAAATATCAACCCTTTGCCGCTCTTTCATTCATATAGGTCTCTAATGAACTGAATTCGGAATTTTTCGATGGGTTTTTTTCCCCAGGCTCGACCGGTCGTGAGCTTCACTCGACCGGTCGAGGGCTGGTGCATGACCAGTTGTGAACTGACTCGACTCGTTTTCCAGCGAGTTGTGGTTTTGGATTTCCGAGGTGCTCGACCAGTCGCGAGATGTGCTTGACCAGTCGAGGGTGCTGCTCGACTAGTCGAGGACTCTGCACGACTAGTTGAGCTTACGCAGATTTGAGTCCGGATCTTGTGCGGACTGCGGAAATTTGAGGCGGTTTCGCAAGGGGTGCGAAAGGGAGTTACCTAAACTATAAATAGGGGTCCCTAGGGCTTTTCTAGGGTATGCAAGAGGTAACGCAAGAGAGTTTCCTAAAGCTTTGTAAGGGTTTGCCAATGGGTTTAGGGCTATCAAAGGTGAGAGAGAGAGAGAGAAAAGAGAGAGAGGAAGCTTGTGTAAGGGAGTCAACGTCTCAGCGCTTCCACGTCCTCGTGATCAATGAGATCTCTCCGTCTTTCTTTTATTCTCTTATTATTTATCCACTCCTGCATGAGTCAAGAAGGTTTGATCCAAGCATTGTGTGCTTATGATCGGTTGTAATGCTCTACTTGATAGTGGATTGTTGATCTAGACGAGGACCCGTGGTTTTTACCTCTTTGAGAGTTTTTCAAGTAAAAATCTCTTGTGTGGTGTGGTTTATGCTTTGATTTATTTCATTGCATTATCATCCCATAATTCTGGTTTGTTTTAGGAGGCTAGATCCTAAGGTTTTGTGCAAGGCCCCCAAACAAAGTGATATCAAAGCCAAGTTCATTGAACAGAGAAGGATCGGTTTTAAATTATGGAAGGTGGCTCATCAAGGATAATCAGCCTCAATGGTTCTAACTGGACTATATGGAAGGCTAAGATGGAGGATTTGCTTTATTGTAAGGACTTGTATTCTCCAATTCAACGCATATCAGCAAAGTCAACGGATATGACAAATAATGATTGGAAGAAATTGGACCGGAAGGCGGTGGGGTTTATTAGACAATGGTTGGACGATTCCGTATTCCACCATGTGTCTACGGAGACCTCAGTCCCTAGCATATGGCTGAAATTACAAGGGCTGTATGAGAGAAAAACAGCCGACAATAAGATTTTCTTGATACGACGACTTGTGAATCTCAAGTTCAAAGATAGTGGTTCTGTGGCCGAGCACATGAATGAGGTCAGCAAAATATTGAACCACGTCAGACGAAAATGTATCTATGGAACATGTAACTAGCTGTCTCTTCAATGAGAAGATAAGGAATAAGTCTCAGAGGTCTACTCAGCAAAAGGCTCTTGTGACACAAGAACGGGGGAGAGGAAAGAACAGAAAGGGCGGGAAGGCCCGAGATAAATTAAGAGGCAAGTCGAGCACCAGGAAGGATGTTGAATGCTAGAATTGTGGCAAGAAGGGTCACTATAAGCATGAATGTCGTAAGAATAAGAACGACAAGAAAGAAAAAGGAAAGGAGAAGGAAGATGAATCAGATTCCACTGCGGTCACTTCAGATGACGACGTTGTAGTTATTCTTTCAGCAGATCACGATGTATGTCTCACGGCTACGAGTCAGGACATCGATTGACTGATAGACTCGGGATCCTCGTTTCATGCGACTCTACGCAGGGATTTCTTCACAAGCTACAAGTCAGGTGACTATGGGACCGTGAAGATGAGAAATTCTTACATATCGAAGATCGTAGGGGCTGGTGATATTTGTGAGAAAAATGATTTGGGTTTGCACATTGGTTCTCAAGAATGTGAGGCATATCCCAAACCTTCGCCTCAACTTGATGTCGATGGGAAAGTTGGATGATGATAGCTATAAAAGCCGATTTATTGGTGGGCGCTGGAAGCTCATTAAGGGTCCATTGATTGCAGCCAGATGAAAAAAGTGTTGCACCCTTTACAAGGCAAGTGTCAGTGTGTGCAAGGGTGGATTGAATGCAACGGAAGATTCATCTATTAACATGTGGCACAGGCGTCTAGGCCACATGAGTGAGAAAGGACTTCAAGTACTAGCCAGGAAGCGTCTCCTTCCAAACGTGACAGGTACACCTAAAAACCTGTCTTGATTGTTTATCAGGGAAACAATATAGAGTTTCATTTATTAAATCTACTTCTCATGTTAATAACGTGCATGCATTAGATTTGAATTTATTCTGATGTTTGTGGTCCTATGAGGACAAAACCTTGAGTGAGGCATTGTATTTTGTTACTTTTATAGATGATACATCTAGGATGGTTTGGATTTATGCTTTGAAATCCAAGGACGAGGTCTTCGGTGTGTTTAAATTGTTTCATGCTATGGTCGAGAAAGAGATAGGTAGATCATTGAAGTGCATCCGCACTGACAATGGTGGTGATTACATTAGCGACTTTCATGAGTATTGTAAGTCCCAGGGTATACCGCATGAACAGACGGTTCTTAAGACCCCCCAGCATAATAGTATAGCTGAGCGAATGAATCGCACAATTGTAGAGAGAATCAGATGCATGTTATCCCATGCGAAATTGCCCAAGACGTTCTGGGGAGAAGCAATGCACACAGCAGTGTATCTGATAAACGGGTCTCTATCAGCCCCGTTGAATGGAGAAATGCCTGAGAAGGTGTGGACTGGACATGATCCATCGTACAGTCATCTCAGGGTGTTTGGATGTAGGGCATCCATTCACATACCAAAGGACAAGAGACCCAAACTCGATATGAAGATCAGGCAGTATGTGTTCTTGGGATACGGTGATGAAAAGTTCAGTTACAGATTGTGGAATCTGATCGAGAAGAAGCTCATCAGGAGCAGAGATTTGGTTTTTTTTTAAGATCAGTGTATAGAAGACATCGGTAAGCCAGTGAAGAACCATCCTAGTTCAGGTGAGCTAGAGGACATGGATCCAATTATTCCTCTCGTGATGCCTGATAACGAAAGAGTATAGCAATGTGCAGAGGATGAGGGAGTTCCTTAAGATGATGGACCAGGGAGTAGCCCCCACTTCATCCACCTATTGAGCCACAAGTGAGGAGGTCATCTAGGGACAGACAGTTGTCCAAGAGGTACTCACTGCATGAGTACATTATGCTGACTGATGGGAGAGCCAGAAGATTATTTTAAGGCCCTAGCCGACGAGTATAAGGGCGAGAAGTTGAAAGTTATGTAAGAGTAGATGAAATCCTTGCATAAGAACCACACCTATGATATGGTGAAACTGCCTAAGGGCAAGAAAGCTTTGAGCAACAAGTGGGCGTTTAGAAAGAAGGTTGAGCAGAAGAATTCACAGATGAGGTTCAAGGCTAGACTTGTGGTGAAAGGGTTTGGTTAGAGGAAATGTATAGACTTCGAGGAGATATTCTCACCAGTGGTGAAGATGACATCCATAAGGGTGTTGCTTGGGTTGGCGGCTAGCATTGATCTGGAGATAGAGCAGTTAGATGTTAAAACTGTCCTCCTCCATGGTGACATGGAAGAAGAGATCTACAAGCACCAACCAGAGGGTTTCGAAGTTAGGGCAAAGAACATATGGTGTGTAGGTTGAGGAAGAGCATGTATGGGATGAAACAAGCTCCACGGCAATGGTACAAGAAGTTCGACTCGTTTATGTTGAAGCATTGATATGACAGAACAGAATCGGACCACCGTGTGTTCACGCGTAAGTTCTCAGATGGTGATTTCTTAGTTTTGTTGTTATACGTTGATGACATGCTCATCATGGGAAAAGACATCAAGAAGATCAACAGGCTGAAACAAGAGTTGTGCAAGTCATTTGCGATGAAAGACTTGGGCCCGGCTAAACAAATCCTAGGAATGGAGATAACCCGTGACAGAAGCAACAAGAAACTTTGGTTGTCACAAGAGCAGTATATTGAGAAAGTCCTAGAGCAGTTCAATATGAAATGCAGCGACAACGGTCAGTACTCCACTAGATGGTCACTTCATATTGAGCGACAGATAGTGTCCCAAGACGAAGGCAGAGGTGGAAGAGATATAGAAGATACCTTACGCGTCAGCTGTAGGAAGTTTGATGTATGCTATGGTGTATACACACCAAGACATAGCATATGCAGTTGATGTTGTCAGCTGGTGCTAATCCTGGCAAAGAGCATTGGGCAGCGGTGAAATGGATACTGCGGTATCTAAGAGGCTCATCCAGGTTGAGCATATGCTATGGTGACGGAAAACCTATGTTAGAGGGCTACACAGATGCAGATATGTCTACATCGGGGTTCATGTTCACGTTTGCAAGAGGAGCAATTTCTTAGCTGAGCAAGCTACAGAAGGTCGTAACATTGTCGACGACAGAGGCTGAGTATATTGCGGTTACAGAAGTATGTAAAAAATGTTTTGGATGAAGAGGTTCCTACATGAACTTAGCCTGAAACAGGAGCATCACGTAGTCTATTACGATAGTCAGAGTGCTATACACTTGAGCAAAAATCTAAGTCAGCACTCCAAGTCGAAGCATATAAAGATTCGGTATCACTAGATCAGGGATACTTTAGAACAGAAGGTCTTACAGCTTGAGAAGGTCCACACGGACGATAATGGGTCAGACATAATGACCAAGACATTGCTCAATGACAAGTTTGAGGTTTGTAGAAATCGGACTGGCTTGAAGATGACGGATTTCTTCTGTGTCAAAAGGGGGAGATTTAATAGGGTTTTTTCCTCAAGCTCGACCGGTCGTGAGCTTAACTTGACTGGTCGAGGGCTGATGAACGACCAGTCGTGGACTGGCTCGACTCGTTTTCCGACGAGTTGTGGTTTTGAATTTTCGAGGTGCTCGACCAGTCGTGGGATGTGCTCGTGTAACGCCCCGTGTTTTCGGGACCCGAGTACACGACCCATTTCCCAAAAACCCGAGTGTTAACCTTAAAGGATGGTCAAATATTATTTTTTTTCTTCTTCTTTTATCAGAGTAAGCAGATGAACGTAGAATGGACAAGTAAGCATAAAGGAAAGTTCCATTATCATTTAGAATATACAAAAGAGTGCCCATAATGACTTATACAAACCAATGTCTTGAACATAACAAATACAAAAATCCACATGATATAGTACAAGAAAAATAACATAAGAATATAAACATAAGCAACCAGACTGCGCAACTGCCCGAGGTAGATGTAGTCATGTAACCCTGGCACATGTACCCGGCTCCTTATCAACCTGAACCTGAAAGTTACTTAAGACATCTGTGCTACCTGTACGGTTATATATTTGATGGATGATTGACCAACTCAGTGTGAACTCCCCTCAAGATTTCACACCGCCGAATTAGGTAAGCATAGTTATAAAATAAAGCATACAAAACAGTACATGATGCAGATCTTATTATGTGCATGGATGTATGGAATGCGTTCACGTCCCGGGGATGCTCATCCGTGCGGACAGGGCCGCCGCCCATGCAATCATCGAACCTGGGAAACATCATCCAGTAGGGTCCCCATGCAATCGTCGACCCGGGTAAAACATCCAGACGGTCTGTGCCCCGGGTAAAACATCCAGATAGGCGATGTGACTGGTCATCAGCGCAACATTCAGCGTAATCGTGGGGCATGAAGATCCAGGTCATCATCATAATCGAATGACTGGTCATAAGCGTAACATTCAGCGTAATCGCAGGGCAGAGTGATCCAAGCCATCGAAATATGCCATGTATGCATGATTAGCCAATCCGTTGTTATCTAATTACAACTAGCCATTTTAAATAAGCTCAAAGGTCACTACAGGGAGCACATGGCCCAGCGTAGGCCGACAGCTCGGGCATAGGTCCCATACCACCATCCCCGGCTCATGAGACTACCACCTTAGGATGTTTAATGGTACCCCTCGACTAGTGGCCAATCATGTTACAGTATATAGAGCTTACCATCGCATGGTTGCACAGTATAAAACATCGAACCTATCTAAGGAAAACTACTAGAACAAAGCCACATAGGACAATATCAAAGTAGACCACGTAGGGCGAGTATCAAAACCATGCGATAAAAGACCATCCTTGAAAACTATTGGACACCACAACCCTGGATGGTAGGCCCACATCAATGATCCATCTAGACTACACTTAGTAACCACCAAGTCGAAGGTCCATTACGATCACAACTAGTCAGTTACATCCCAAGTATGGGTGTACATTCATATGTGGGAGTTTTCCACTAATGTACCAATTTAAGTTCCATAAGCATTCCACAAAAAGAAATCCACAAGCATGAGCAATTATACAGGATAATCATAAAGCATGTAAGACAGCAATTCAATTTTCACCAGCTAGCACATGTGATTATAAAGGGAGATATCAGTTATGAATTTAAATAAAAACTATAACTTAAGCTAATGAGAAGATGGAAAGCTCAAGGGGAAGAATCATCACCTTATACTTGAATCGCTAACCGACGTTGCTAGAAAGCGCGAGCACCCTCAAAGTTAAGTCCTACCATAGATGGCGCAGTTGTACATGAGATCATTATTCTACCAAGTGTCTATGGTCAAGATTTACACGACCTATGATTTGGATTACTTTTAGGGTTTTGACGTAAGATTAGAGTTTTAACCTAGGGTTTAGGCTAGATTTTTAAGTTTTGGTTATGGGATTTGAACCCCATTTTGTGTGGCCATTTATGACACTATCAATGGAAGAATTTAAATAGGTAAAATTAATCAAGTGAATTGATTATTAATTTAGGAATATTAACAATGGCTACTATATATTAAATTTATCTAATACAACCCACGATAGAATAATATTAATAATTCCAAAACAATTATAATATTAATAATGTACTTAACATTTAGCCCATGCAATACTAATAGTTATTTTGATGAAAATAAATTGTATGTTCTAACATTAATAATAATAGTTTAAAAAATGACAAGGCAAAGTATTAATATTTTAATAATGTATTAATTAACATCCGTATGGGAAAATTTACTAATGATTAATCATATTAAATTTAAATAAACCTAAAACTGATAATAACAATTAACATGAAAAATCAATCTGAGAAGAGTGGGGACTCACAAAGGATGGGGCTCAACTCGACCCCAACAAGGCCGGAGCGCGGCCCAAGCATGACCTGGCCCAGCTGGACTCGGTCCCCTACCGAGTTGACTCGGTTCCAGTTGAGTTGACTCGGTCTTCTCTCTCATTTTCCCTTCTCCTCTCTCTTCCTTCCTCTACTCTTTCTGTTCCCTTTCTTCCCTTCTATATTTCCCAAAAATCCCAGCCATTATACTGGCCTGAACCGGGCCGAGTCGGGTGGGTGCACACAGCAGCCACAACAACTCTCTCTCTCTCTCTAATTTTCTTCTCTTTGCTTTTCTTTTCTCTTCCTTATGGCCAGAAAACGTCTGGATTGACCAGACCCATCCTTGGCTGGGATCGGACTCGGGTCAGTGAGTTCAGGGAGTCGGGCCGGCTCAGTTCGAGTGGGTCATGGTGCGGTGCAGCAGCCGCACCACCCCATTTCCTTTCCTTTCTTCTTCTTTCTTCTTTCTATCTTCCCATCCTTCCTTTCTTTTCTCTCATTTCTGATTTAGCTGGAAGGCTCCAGCAGCACCTCCAGGTGATCGGCCCCAAGTTCAACAGTGAGTCGAGCCGAGTGGTGCAACGACCGCACCTTGAACCGACACTCCTACCTTCTTCCCACCTCTTCTTTCTCTCTCCTTTCTTTTCTTTCTTTTCTCTTTTCTTCCTGGCCTTCCGTGAGATTTGGAGTGGACAAAACCCATGCGAAAACAGGGTTGCTGGCCTGGACCGGACCAAACCCAGTTTGGATTCAAACGAAGGAGATGATTCGCCATTAATGGTGGATTCGAAAACACCACCAAATCCTTCAATCTACTTCCTTCAGATGGTCCGTATGGACCCTACGAAACTTGTGGATAAGCTTTCATGAAGCTTGAAGGGGTTTAAGTTGGTGGGTTCGCATGGAGAAGCTCTCGGCTGATTTTTCAAGTGCAGCTACAGAGATAGAGAGGAGCCCTAATGAAATCCAGTTCCAAGCTCTCATATAGGGTTTTTCCAATGAATCCTAGACCGTAGGATTGATAACAAAAGGTCCGGATCGCCCTGGTTGAAACCGTCTACAAAAACGGTGGGTGAATCCGAAACTACGTGGTTTTCTTTGTTGAAGGAGCCCTAAACTGCTCAGTTAAAACGGACGGCTGAGATTGCTTTTGATGGACGTCTGAGATCGTGCTAGACGCCCCTCACGCGGATCGCTGAGCTGGAAGAAAGGAAGGGAGCAGACAGTTTCCATATTCGGAATGTTGTGCTTGAAGGGTCATTTTGCAGGAAGAAATGTGTGCATGTACACGTGTGGAATCACTTGGGACTTGGGGGTTATGGTTACACGTGTGTAATCTTTCAAATGGACGGTTTAGATTGTGAAGGTGGGGACCGTACGGTAGGCCATGATTGATGCAAGCGATCAGCGTCCGCTCGCTGGCAAAACGCAGAGAGGAGAGAGTGTCTCTCTTTTTTTAGCAAACGCGAGTCAGAGGAGCTCTGACCGTTCTCCAAAGTCTAGTGCACAGCGGGTGCATGTTCCTTCTGTGCACACGCAACAATTGTGGGGTCCACAGTGATGTTTTTGAGAAATCCACTCCATCCATGATTCTCTATGGGCCCATTTGGGTCACCTGACCGGAGATGAAGAAATTCCGAAGCTTGGGTGGGCCATACTCCCAATTTTACTTATTTCTAGCTTTAATTGTAGATTTCGATTAGTTTAATGGTTAGATCACCTTAAAATTAAACGTCAATGGTTAAAAGAATTCTAATAATCCTAAGGTGTGTTCGGGCGTATTATAGGGGCGATCTATAACTCAGGTGGGCTAACCTTAATCAACATGTGCCTGTATTCACGTTTAACCAGGGGAGTGTGTGCATTAATTTCACGATTCATGAACGGCTGGAGAAATTTAGGTGGGGCCCGCTTGTGATGACTTATGGGGATCCATTCCAGTCACCGTCTTTGGCACGCCGTGCTAACCATGGTCTCAATTTGAAGAAGTAGATCCGAACTTAGGGGGCTGCACGATCCCGCCGAGTAGTGAGAATTCACACCGTTAGAACTACAATGGTAACTCACGTCAACAGTATCATGAGTAGTGTACCATATTTACAATTTTACCCTTTTCTTTTTCAAAACTTCTGTCATTCGTAACTCATGAGTCTACCCTCCAAATGTGATGAAATTTGACAGGTGATCGTTATTTTTCACGCTCTTTCCGTCGCCAAATTTGAGCTATGATCTCTCAAGAATGATGACTAAGATACCACTTCAATGGGCTATACTACTCCAGGGTTTCAATGTCATGTTTATATATGTCTATTTGTAGTATTATCCGGTAGTTTGGACCTGTGTTCTAAGATCTTCAAAATGACCGATTCATCCTGATATTCGGGTGGCCCATTTGGCAGATCCAAATATGATGGATGGTCAGATGAGCTTCTAAAAATAAGAGGTCTTGATGATTAGAACTTTATCCTTGTATGTAGGTGAATGTATGGTCAGTTTAGTAAATGGATGGACATAATGTGGATTTTTGGAGTGATTAGGGGTAGGGCTTATATAACATTAGATTCGAGCGACTTTCTTTACTCATGAAGGTTTGTCAGATTCTGATTATAATAGTGGGCTAAGCATATTCATATGGCATGAACAAGATGGACGGATCAGAATCTTGATCTGATGAGTGTACGAACGGATGTAGAGGTTAAGTAGCTGATTTACTATGATCTAAGAGCTGAAATTCGAGGTGTGCGATTAATTTGTGATAATTAGGTATTATATAAAATTTCATATGAGACGGACTATGGGAATCATGTGATCTAGTGTTCACAGGTCTAAGTTAGTGGCAATTTCGTAATTACTGTCGATCTATGAGTTTTGGGAAATCTAATGGCTCCACACGGTTATAGACATGTTTCTAGGCAATTCTTACAAAAGAACGTATATCTAAATCATTAAGGATAAGTAATTATTCATCACGTCATCTAAGGGAAATTACTTGTGTTAAATCACGTGATGGATGGGCTTGTCTTGAAAATCAACGGTCAGATGGCTTGATTTATGAATGAAGATCACCCTCAACGGTTAAGCTAGTGTTAGGGAAAGGATGTAAGGCTAGAATAGTTGGATTGGTATCGTACACATGTATGTGTCACGTTGAATCTTATGGTAACGCTCGAGGACTTTTGATGCCCAAGCATTGAAAAGTTCGGGGCGTTACAGCTCGATCGGTAGAGGGTGCCGCTTGACTGGTCGAGGACTCTGCACGACCAGTCGAGCTTACGCAGATTTGAGTCTAGACCTTGTGCGGACTGCGGAAATTTGAGGCGGTTTCGCAAGGGGTGCGAAAGGGAGTTACCTAAACTATAAATAAGGGTCCCTAAGGCTTTCCTATGCTATGCAAGAGGTAATGCAAGAAGGTTTCTTAAAGCTTTGCAAGGGTTTTTCGAAGGGTTTAGGGCTATCAAAGGT
>JAJHSJ010000960.1:0-73295 GCA_021015155.1 Magnolia officinalis
TGATGATTGTTGACCCAGGGGATGCAATACATGTGGGCCGAATTTCAGTGATCCAAACGGTTGATTTTCCAGTCCGCTGCTTGGATGGGACACCCGTTAAAAATTTCTATATTGGGCTTATCCAAATCCTTCAATCAATGGCCTATGATTAGAAAATGAAAGAGACAATACAGCAACGGTCTACATCTGACCAAAGATAGTTCAAATATCAAATGGCTATTATTTTCCAATCTCTTTGATTTCCGTGGTGTCCCCTATCTAAGGCAAAGCCCATCAGATGAACAATCTGGATCATTAAACCATGGTCCAATCGTGCACATCAGCAGATTATACGATGGTTGATGAGTGGACGATATTGTGCTTTTGTACTTTTTCTTTATTTGTTTGTTTATTTCAATGGCATTTAGTGTACATTTTTGTATTTATAGTCCCCATTTGGAAGAACGGTTGAGATGTGACCACGGTAGGTTTGCTATTCCAACACACACGGACGCACGTGTGAACATGTCAATTTTAATCTGCGTTCATATGCTCGTGTGGGTGGGGCCCACCTTGTAGGAAAAAGACCGGGCCCATGTTGTAACAACGTGCAGCTCCACCAATCAAATCTTGCCACATCACCACCACACCAACTCAACTGATGGTGGGCGCGGATTAGGTACTACCCCACCTGTTCCGAGCTATTGACAGGCTGGGCTATGACGGGCCGTCCAGATGTATAGATTCCATCCACACACCGTCCATCTATTTTAACAAATGATTTAGAATGTGATTCCAAAAAATAAGTAAGATCTAAGTTTCATAAGGACCACAAAGATGGGATTAAATTCCTACTGTTGAAAACTTTTACAGACTACAGAAGTTTTTGATCAAAATGATATTTGCTTTTTCCACTTCATCCATGTGTATACGAACATGTCAACAGGTTGGATGGTAAATAAACAACATGGTCAGAAGGTTTCAATGGTTGGCATCCATAGCAACGCTGACTCCTGTGGTGTGGTCCACTTGAGACTTAGATCTGTCTTATTTTTCGAATAATAATCTAAAATGATATGAAAAATGAACGGACGATGTGGATCAAATTCATACCTTGAAGCCTCCACCTGTCCCGAGCTCGGAACATGCGGAGATAGTACCTAATCTGAGCCCCACACCAAGCTGAGCGTGCTGAACTACTCCCCCCCGGACCGCGGATTGCGTCCTACCTAATCCGTCCGGACACGGCTCTGTGGGGCCCACCATTATGTAAGTATTTTATCCACGCCATTCACCGATTTTACCGGATCATTTTAAGATATGAGCCTAAAAATGAGGTAGGTCAACAGTTCCAGTGGACCACACCAAAGGAAGCTGCACTGATATAACACCCACCGTTGAAACCTTTCCAAGGGCCAAAGTGATGTTTTTTTATTATCATCCAACCTATTCATAAGGTCATGAAGACGTGAATGAAGTGAAAACATAAATATCAGCTTGATCCGAAACTTCTCCAGCTCCCAAGAAGTTTCTAATGGTGGAAGTTCAATCACCACTTTGTGGTCCACTCAATCCTTGGACCTGCCACATTTTTTGGTTAATATCTTAAAATGATCTGAGAAAAGTGTTGAACGGCGTGGATAAAAAAATTACATCACGGAGGTCCTCACAGATCCCGGGGTTGATGCAATCCGGGTCCCTCGCCACCTAATCCGCATCCGTGTGGATGTTGGTAAACTCAGATTTGGTACTCCCGCTTGTACCAAGTTTGGAACAGGCAGACAGCAGCATATTAGGCACGGCCTAACCGTGGGGGCCTACCTTGACGTATTTATTGTATACCCACGCCGTCCATCCTTTTTGTAATCTCATTTTAGGATATGATTCTAAAAATGAAGTATATCCAAAACTTAGGTGGACCACACTACAGGAAACTTTGGTGATTAATCATTAAAAACTTAATGTTAGAACAAAAAGTTTTTAGATTAGGATGATATTTGTTTTTTTTTTTTTTTTTCATCCATCCAGGACTACGACAGCGTTGTCAATGGGTTGAATGGCAAATAAACATTAGGGTGGGCAGTACATTGGCCCCGAGAAGTTTTTAACTGTGGCCATTCAATCACTATTGTTTCCTGTCGTGGGGTACACCTAGAGGTGGGCATGTTGGACCCGATCCGGCGATCCGACCCGATCCGACCCGACTCGGTACCGTTCCAACAGAACCGATGCATAGATTGGCCTGATCGAGCCTGTCCATCCAATCCGATCGTTTTTTCGAATCAGGTTCGGATAGTAGTATATCCGGACAGAACCGATCTGAAAATCTGGACCGAAAGGGTCCAAACCGACAACGACACGACCCGACCGGGGATGTAAATATCCCTCTATTTTACAAAATATCCCTGTATCTTTGGCTTTTCGTTTGGCGCCAAAAAAACCCGCCCAACATACACTTAGCCCCCAACTCTCTCTCTATCTCTCTTATATCTGTGTCTCTCTTTCTGTTGAAGATGAAGGCGAGTAGAAGACTAGTTAGATATGCGGTAGATCAAATACCTCTCTTCCTGCCCTTAGATTTTGGATATTTCTCTGTTGGAGAGATATACACTGAGATACGATAGATAGCTGTGGACGGAAGAGAAAGAGAGAAACTGATAGCAGACATTGATCGAAGAAGGTCGGCATACAGCTGTTTACAGGCGTCGTTTTGACAGCTAGACCCAAAGACGGAGCGATTGGCTAGTGTAACGTTAGCAAGTTTTGTGGCTCTAATCACGAGGTATGTGTTTATCCAAACCGTCCGTCCATTTGGCCAATATCATATTAAGGGTTGGGGACAAAAATAAAACAGATCTAACTATTAAGAGGACCACACTACAGAAAGCAGCGGGGTATTGAACGTCTACCATTGAAACCCTTTTAGGGTTCACAGAAGTTTTGGATTAACATGAAATTTGTTTTTTCCACTTCATTCAGGTCTTTGTGACCTTAAGAACAGATTGGATGGAAAAGAAACATTATGGTAGCCCTACCAATTTGTTTAACGGTGAAAATCATCATCTCCGCTGCAATTTATGGTGTGGTCCAAATGATCTTTGGTCTGATTTATTTTTTTGGATAATGCTCTAAAATGATCTCTAAAATAGACGAACGGTGTAGATATAGTAAATAGGTCACTGTGGGGCCATGTAATTGGGTCTCCTTTGAACCGTTCGTACAACTCGGAGCTCGAGGAGCGTCAGTGCTCGTCTTCGCACGACACGTGCCTAGATCAGTTAGCTAGCTGGTGCTAGCTGTACTTGGAGGTAGACGGATCGGCTACTCCCCCGTGGCTGATGGTCGGTGCTCTGTGGGCCTCACCATGATATCTGTGTTTCATCATTCCGTTCATCCATTTTTACAGATCATTTTAGGGCTTGATAAAAAAAAGTATGGGGATATAAATCTTAGGTGGGCCACACCACAACAAAACAATAATGAATGGATATTCACCATTAAATCCTCCGAAGGCCCACTGTACTGTTTATTTGAAATCCAATCGTTTGATTTGGTCATAAAGACCCAGATGAAGGGGAACAATAAATATAAGCTTGATCCAAACTTTTATTGCCCCCAAAACGTTTTAATGGTCAAAATTCATTCAACATTGTTTCCCTGTAATGTGGTCCACTTAAGATTGAGATATACTTCATTTTTTTTTTTCGTATCATAAAATGATATAAAAAATAGATGGACGGTATGGATGACACACATACATCATGGTGGGCCCCACAAAACACAGACTACTAGCCACTTGGGAGTTACCATTTACAAAGCTTCTTCAAGAAGCTATCTCTGTTGTGTAAAGCTTCTTCGAGAAGCTATCTGTGGTGTAAAGCTTTTTCAAGAAGCTATCTCTAATGTAAAGCTTCTTTAAAGCTAACCGTCCATTTTTTTTTATCCTATTGAGTAAATTATGTGGGGCCCATTTTGAACTTTTTTGGGTTTATCCACACCATCCATCAATTTTTATCCGAACCTTACTCAATTCGATCTGACTCGGTTTTTTCTGACTGAGTCGGAGTCGGATCGATCAGGCCACTACGAGTTCGGATCTGTTCGAGTTAAATGACCCGGATCCGGTCCCAAATCGGATCGAGTTCGGGTCGGGACCTACAAATTTCGAACTTGGTCGAGTTGGACCAAATCCGATCCGACTCGGTCCGATGCACAGCTCTAGGTACACCTGAGATTTATATCTGCTTCTTCTTTTTTCTCGGCACATGCCTTAAATGAGTTGAAAAAAGGGATGGACTTTTTGGCACATGCCCTAAATGAGTTGGAAAAATGGACGGACGGGATGGATATACAATACCTACATTAATGTGGGCTTCATAGTCAAGGCCACGTTATGTTATGTTGTGAGGCCAAGTGTAGCACCTCTGAATTTCAAAATACGACTACAAACCTGATTCCCAGTATTCCAGGTGTCACTTATATTTTATCGGAAGCGTGAATTAATCATACTTTTAATATAATAATTCAATAATAAAAAACTAATTAAGCTAAATAGTGAAATCTACTTTGAAATAAATATATATAAAGTAAGTACCAATATCAAAATATACCGTATACATCCATTCAAGCATAAAATTCATAGTTGAGGTCCAATATATATTTTCAAAATAAACAAAAAATATCTCAAGTCTAAAATTTATCGAAAAATAGTATTTTGTGAATGCTGAGAGGACAGAAGATCAACTCTCACTTTCCACTGGTTGACTCGCTCAGGGGCTTTTGTTTTGGGCATAAATAAAAGTATTATATTTGACTAAAGTCGTAACTAATAAATTATTACGATTCTACGGTTGGTTAGATTTCGTAGAAACGCTTAAGATTGAGGACCCGTAGATCCTTGACTCTAAGATGACTCGTGAGTTTACGTTCCAAAGATTCCAAGTAAGGAACCACGGTTATAGAGAGTGAAGGTGTTAGACACTCACTCTGCTCGTACAGACATACAGTATTTACTTTACAAGATCAAACTAATTTCTGATGAATAAAACTGGTTCTCGCATGCAGATAATGTAATACGATGCAATGACAATAGTGATTAATCGATTCAAATTTCTGATGGTCAGGATTTGATTATATCGGCATGCCGCAGGCATACATTCGAAACGATTTAATGCGGGGTGTAAAGTATGTTATGTATAGAATGCTTGATGCTGTATTGATGCTTATAATAAAATAACGGCCAACCGACGAAGTGTAACGCCCCGAAAATCGGTACCTAAGTATAAAGACTCTGGTCCCGAGTTTTTAGGAGTTAACTTAATAAAATGCACGTGTCTTCATTTAGATTTAAATTCATTTCACACACAAATAATCAAAGTGCACAATTCAACTTAGCGGAACTAAAGCGAGGTAGAGATAACAAAAAATTAAGAAATATAGGGCTAAGAGTTAAAATACAATTCCAATAGTGATGATCGCCCAAAATGAGGATTATACAAGCCACAATGAACATGTGACAAAATTAACAATAAAAAGAGCATAATTAAAATAAAAGCAAGGTCTTCCAGCTTCGTCCGACGCTCCAAAGGCATCATGGCAAAAGTGTAATCCAACTAAAGTCTACTCGCCAGAAACCTTTGTAGAACCTGCATCTACAACAATGCTTGGTTGGTGTTTTAAAACCCGTCCCAGGTGGGAGTAGGTATCTCAGTGGTTCCATTAGTTCTAAGTTACACATGTTATCAACTAAATCAGCGCAATTAATGATAAACAAGACATCAAACAATTTCTAAATACTCTTGTAAAATGTATATATGAAGATATGACATGATGCATGCTTTTTCCAAACAACACTCTCTCACAAGAGACTTCAACGCCTATTTTGCAAATGCCAACATTCTCTCATCATGCGACTCTAACGACAAATCACCACATCCTATCTAATGCAATGCGATTAATGCGTATGTTAGCTGAGTAATTATTAGTTTCATTCATCCAGTATATTGACAAAACTATGATACTGACGACGTTACGAGTCACGAGTCCTTCCCGGATCACGTGTCTTGTTACCACATGTAGTAGTTCCTTACCAATGTCTCTTGATCCAACTTTAAGTATCACCCATTTATCTACTAATTAATAATTTTAAAGGTACGATATGATACCCAAAGGTATGAGGATTAACCTAGTATGAGTCGTCACCCAACACACCGAGTATAATCACTCAATTCTAAGGTACGGGCTTGACACATAAAACCAACCCACCACAAAGGAAAGAGCCCATCACCCAATTTCATTTACGTCTGGGTCATTCGAATGGTGCTCAGGCACACAACCATCGGCCGGGTAATTTGACGGGGGTCGTTTCGAACAATGGTCTATCACCTCCATTAGTGCTTATTGGTTACTACGGAGGCTCGTCACCCCAGTGTAGGCCGACAGCTTGGACGCGCTGTCCCATACCACCATACTCTGCTCATGAGTCTTAGAGGGATCGTATCGCACTAACAGTTATGAATGGACCCATTTATTTAGAACAGGGTATCATAGATTCTATTTAATCGTGTCATACATTATGAATATACATGATCAGTCAGTTAGTAGACTAATTTGATTGACATGGGAGAACTACGACACAACCGCATTGAGTGCAAGCATCCCTTGTAGTCCAACTACTGTCGGTCATTCGTGTTCAACCTGGGTTGATCGAACAAGCCTAGGTGGCCCGACCTAACTTGGGTCGCCCCTTAGTTTGGGTGATTTACCAACTGTCCCAATATCCTAAGCAATTCTAAATATTGCTAAGGACTAACAATTCATCAAGTAATTATAAGAAGATTTCATATGAAATCCAAATTTAGTAATACAACCACCTAAGTATTTCAGCGAACATATGAGCATCAATAACATAACACCATCACTTAGACATTTAATCGAACATGTAAGCATTAATAAATCAAACATTTACATAGGCATTCCATCAAACATGCAAGCATAAACAAAATAACACATTCATTCACTTAGGCATTTGATCAAACATATGGGCATCCATAACCAAGTAATAATACATGTTGCGATCAAATCAAAGTGTGAACATATTAGCATACACCAACCTATGTACAAACACACAAAATCATAATTGAGACCCTCAAAAGGGTTGCTAAATGGTCACGTAGGGATAATGGTCTGCACCTTTACAATGATTTGCCCAACTCAAAGCGCTCCTAGGATTAGGGTTATACGGAAAATCCACCATAGTCTAAACAATCATACAAAGCATTGTAAAAACTAGAAAACCTAACCCAAAATACTAAATTAGATAGTAGAATCTATTTCTTACCTCCATTCGTTGACAAGAAAGTTCCGATGACAATTTTTGTTACAGCGAGGTTGTTAGAGAGTGGATGAGAGGGTAGAGGTGCACCATCACTCACACCCCAAACTCTCTCTCTTCTCCTTTCTCCCTTTTTCTTTTTATTGAAATTCATATGGGATGGAGGAGGGTGCTCAAACAGGGGCCTTATATGGTGTCAGAATTGGTGAAAATGGCCCTAAGGGCTAGGTTTTTACCCTAATAGCCATAGGGGAGTGTGTTTTTTCACTCTTTGGGGGCCACTACGGGGCGTAGGAGTCAACACCCGCCATTAGATAGTTGGCCCTAGTGATGATATATGCATAGACACAATCGACCTGTCATTTGGATGCGTCCATCGACGGGTATGATCAGAAGTCTATTCGACGGTCACCAATAGTCGATCGGGGCCGCGGCTATACAGATATGTGCAAGATATTAACTTAGATTATTGCCCTAAATTTGGTTGTGATCTAACGACGGTCTCAAAGCCACAACTTGGACAAAGACCAAACGCAGATAAGTGACTTAAGTTCTTGGATAATTTCAAGAATATTCGCATAAATTATGCACCGACCTTACAAGTCTAAGTTAAGTGATTCAAATCACGATCTCGACTCGATGTCTTGTGATGGACGTCAAGCCCACTAAGACGAACGTATTTCTATAGTCTCGTGTTTAGTGGCCCACTAACGAGCGGTATAGAGCTTGTTTGGATAATCAGGGCGTTTCTGGAATGAATTGGGTATCGAGATTTCTTGTGTGCAATGATTAGAGTTTGGATTAGTTAAGTTCATAGTGTGGCCTATTTGTAATTAGAGGAAACAATTATTCAATCATAATAACCTTAAACCGTTGGTTCTTAGGCTAAATGAATAACTGGATTGATTTGATTTGTTAATTGAGATCCGACCCCTAGTTGTCTTAGCTTTTGGCAGATCTTTATTTAGTTATGGTTGTCTCGATTAGTCAGTGATAGGTTGGATAGATTTGAAACCCTACGTGAACAAATCCCGAAGGTAAACTCGATGTTTAAGTGTAACGCCCCGACTTTTCAGGACCCGAGTATATGACTCGTTTCCCAAAAATTCGAGTGTTCCTTAAAGGATGGTCAATTCGAATATATATATATATATATATATATATATATATATATTCTATTTCTTTCATCAGAGTAAGCAGATGAGCGCAGAATGGATAAGTAAGTAGAAAAGAAATTTCAAATTTCATTTAGAATATACAAGTGGTTGCCCACAGTGACTTATACAAACCATGTCTCCAAAATTAACAAATGCAAGAATTACATGAATACATGAGAAATATTTGAATATAAGTAAATTGAGCCGCAAGACCCTCAGCTTCTCAAGGTAGATACAATCATGCAACCCTGACACTTGAACCTGACTCCTCATCAACCTGAACCTGAAAATCACTTAAGCCATCTGTGTTACTGTACGGTTATATTTATTTGATGGATGAGTGGCCAACTCAGTGTGAATTCCCTTTAAGATTACACACCGCCGCATTAGGTAAGCATAGTTATAAAACAAAGATTAGAAAACAATACATGATGCAGGTCTTATTATGTGCATGGATGCATGAATGCAATCATCGGCCCGGGATGCTCATCCGTACGGACAGTGGGCTTATCATCACTCATGTAATCATCGACCTGGGAAAATCATCCAGTTGGACATCATCGACTTGGGAAAAACATCCATCGGACAAATACGTACATCACGTACGATAGTAGTAGATGCTGGTCTGTGTCGTGTATGCATGATTAATCAACATATTATTAATCCAATTACAATAAGCCATTTTAAATAATCTCAAAGGTCACTACGGGGGCTTGTTACCAGCGTAGGCCGACAACTCGGGCATAGGTCCCATACCACCATCCCCAGCTCATGTCTCTACCATATTAGGATGTTTAATGGAAACATGTCGACTAGTGGTCAATCATATTATAGTATATAAGGCTTACCATCGCATGGTTGCACAGTATAAAACAACCAACCATATAGAAAAAATACCAAAACAAAGCCACATAGGGCGATATCAAACAAACCACATAGGGCATTTATCAAAATAGTCTACATAGGGCGAATATCAAAACCATGCGATAAAAGACCATCCTTAAAAAAACCATCGGACACAACAACCCTGGATGGTAGGCCCACATCATTGGTCAATTTAACTATCATTCAATAACCACTAAGCCGAATGTCCATTACAATCACAATCAGTCGAGTTATATCCCAAGTATGGGTGTACATTTATAGGTGGGGGTTTCCTACTGATGTACCAGTTTAAGTTCCATAAGCAATCCACAAATAATCCACCATCATGAATAAATATGCAGGATAATATTAGCATGTAATGTAGTAATTCAATTTCAACAATTAACACGTATGACTATGAAATGGAGATATCAATTATAAATTGAAATAAAAACTATAACTTAAGCTAATGGGAAAATGGAAAGCTCAAGGGGAAGAATCATCACCTTATTTGTCGACTCGCCATCCAATGTTATTAGGAAGAGTGCATGCCCTTAGACTTGGATCCTATCACAAATTGTAAGTTGTATGGTTAGATCAAAGTTCTACAAACTATCTATAGCCAAGATTATAATTTAAGGTTTGGATCACTTAGGTTTAGGAATTCACCTTAGAGTTTAGGTCTAGGCTTAGGTCTTGGGATTTGAGCTCTAGCTGATGGACAATTAATTGAAATGTTAATTTAATAGTTATAACATAACTACTAACATTAATGATATAATTAATATTAACTCATCATTATAATAATAATTGTTATGATGGTCGTACATGGTATGACATACTATCTAAGGTAATATTTCTGAGTAATGATTAGGATATGAATATCTAATAATCGTAACCTTGTTTATAACGACTATTATTAGCGTAGCTAGTCTATTGATGGCTATTCATTCATAGTAGAAATATTAACCGGTCAATACTAAAAATGATGATCCATAAGTTCATATTTAAATATGCCAACATTATCTAATATTCTTATAATGACTAATAATCTCTTAAATATTTCAGTAATAATAATAGAATATTACTAATGATAATATAGTGAAGACTAATGCTAATAGTCATAGTTTGTATTAGTCACTTATATCCAAGGCCTTAAATAATCGACATGTGTGGGGTTTGTAAGGGCTCATTAATATGGGAAATTGGGCCTGGAGTTTGACCTTGCCTAGGCCTGAACTGGACTTAATCTTGGGCCTGATTTGGCCTAGCTTAATGGCTCCAAAGATGGCCCAGAAACTGGGCCTGGTTCTCATCTACAAACCAATCTGAACTGGGCCTAACTAGCCCAGTTTGCTAGGCCCCAAACAAGTACCCCAGCTGGCCCGTCCCAATTCCTGAGGGTGGCCCACCTGAAGATAATCTAAGCTGTTGATTTAATGGGCACTGTCAAAATTTAACAAGGGATATATTGAATGGGTCTGACCAACTTAGGTATCTCCTGTCCATCAGGGGCCCACTGCAACAATGGTTTGATTATATAAAAAAAGTGGGCCCCACAGATAAACTTCAGTAGGCCAAATGCTCCTGATCGTTGTTTCTTTCTGAACAAAGTCAAAAGAGCTGCCCAATGGTCAACACCAAGAACATACATGGCCCACCTGATGAGCAGAGAACTTGAATTCTGGGCCGGGAAACAGATATGGCCCACCTGATCTTATAGGGTGCGCCCACTATATATGGTGTAGCCCACCTGATAACAGCGTGCGGCCCAATGAGTTGAAAGCTCGGTGGCTGGGACCCAGCCACAGTTTCGACCATTGCCCAACTGCATGTGGGGCCTGCCAATCGATGATCTAAGAGCATGGTCAGGAGATACCATGGAAGTCTTCCCTGTTGGATGATCACGAATGTTCGACTAGCCATCATTTACATGGAGTGTTGGTTGCAATGGCTATGATCATCCAAAGAGGAGGTCCCTGATCAGATCAATGTCTTTAGGTTACTGAAAAGTGAGCCCCATCTACATTCTTGGATTTGATGGAGCATCATATAACACATGAAGAAGAAGATTGTAACGCCCTAGAAATCGGGGGTCGCGCATACACTCAAACTCTTAAGTTCCCGAGTGTCACTTATCACCATTTTCATTAATATGCATTTAATCTGGTCTGTTTGCGTAGTATGGAACTTCTTAGAACATGAAGCATAATCATACAAGTCCACTGAAATGAAGAGATCCAAAATATGTATATATACATGTCCAAGAATAAGGGATCGCACATGCGTCACCCAACAAAATCACAAAAATAATATCTAGTCTAAAAGAATAGGGCTGAGCTCTCGGCTCAGCGACCCTCAACTCATCTACGGATCCGATGCGGCTCCGCCCATCACTGAAAATAGGAACACCTCCTCCTCCAAACTCACCGCTCTGCTAGGCTCCTCCTGATCATCGCCACCTACATCTATGGAAGCGTCTTGTTGGTGTTTTAAAACACCATCCCAGAGTGGGAGTGAGTGATCAACTCAGTGTGAACTATTAGTCTCAAGTTATAACAGACATCATTTTAATATAACTTAATGAAAAATAGGCAATGGCATCATCACCACCTAATAACTCTTATTTAAAATGCATGCATGCGGGATGATATGTGCATGCCCTGCCCTCCCACAACGCTCCCTCAAGCGACTACATCTACGATCGCGTATGTCAACACTCCCTCAATGCGACCTCGACTTCTGAGTCGCCACCCTAAATAATGCGATGCAATGCGATCATGTTAGCCGAGTTATTAGTTAAGTTCATTCATCCAGCAGGTTGGAAATTCTGATTCATCTACTTATCAATGCCCTAAGCTGATTGCGAGGTCAAGACCCCCCAACGCGTGAGGTCGAGACCTCGCGGTCCGTAATTCCGTCAGTTTTCTCATCCCCGACTCGAAGCACATGAGGAGTGCCGAAAGGAAGGGATCGCTCGCGGTCACTACGGGGAGGCGCGGTACCCCAGCATAGGTCGACAGCTCGGACACAGTGTCCCATTCCACCATGCCCGGCTCACGAGGCTGTGGACCAGTTTCAAGTGGATTATCAATGGGCTACAATGGTTGCAGGGTGGTTCAGATTCCATTCATATGTGGGCACACAGGGTTAACAAACAGGGTTGATCAGATTGTAGACTAGACCGCACGAGCCAGGCGAGCTTGAGACGAGCGACCTCGGGCACGAGAGACCCATGTAGTCGAACTACAGCCACCAACACACCCTCCCAAACTCACAGGTTTAGCCTCGAGGCGGTCCTACCCTTGGAGCCGCCTTCGCTCTCCTCATGTTTCCTGACCAACCCAATGTAATGAGGGTCATCCTTAACAAGCCGACTATAAGACTGTCACTAGCATGTCATCATCATACTCCATGCATCTCAGTCATACGAATTAGATGTTCCTAGCAAGCAATCAAGAAATATATTGCATGTGAGGTGTGTGGGTGTGTGTGAGGAAGTTACGCACTTCCTCCATCTCAAGCCATACATACGCATAAGGGTAATGGAAGCATACACAACATGGATCAATAACATGTGAAAGAATGACACGGCATAAGCATATTATCATCCATTCATGAAATCGTGTGAACAACAAATAACATTATGAAGAACATCATGTGCATCCATACGATTTCAAAACCTACAATTCCTAGGATTCTCTAGGCTTTCAAATGTACCAATCAAGCATCCAAAATCATTAAGCTAGTATTATAATTGGTGCTAGGCCACCTAAGAACAATAGTCCGCACCTTCGAGTTCGTTGAGGACTTGAGAACGTCCTAAGAGAGTGATTTGGGTTGGTTCGGTCGGAATCCCTAGAATAAGCTATTGCATGTGAGAATCCATGCCAAACCCCACTCAATACATGGGTTTCAAGAAGAGGATGAAAGATCTTACCTAGGTGATTAACGGGTCGATTGTTGCGGTGGTGGTGGGGGACTTCTCTTGAAGTGAAGGATAGGGGGTCAGAAGGTTCGGTTTCCTTGAGCCCCAACCCAATCTAGAGCCCACACAAGCACTTCTTTGTCTTCTCTTTCTTCTTTCTTCACTCTCCTTGGTCGTGGGAGAAAGGTGGAAGCCACGAAAAGGAGAGCTTTGTTGTTGTAAGGTGGTGAGGGTTATGAGGGAGAGATTGGTTGTTAGAGATTTGAAGGAAATTAAGGAGAAGAGGAATGGGTTGTTGGGAGTTGAAGGGAGATTTAGGAGGGAGAGAGGGTTGTTGTTGAGAGAGTGAAAGGAGTTTATGAAAGGGGGCTAGGGCTTATTTCCCTAGAGTTGGGCCTCTTGGCCCCATGTTTCCAAGTTTTTCCAACATAGCCTTTTGAGGCTCTATTTGGTGTTGCGGTGGCTCTATCACCCCTCCGACCACCAAACTTGGTGTGTAGGGGCCTCATGGCCCGATGAAGGGTCATGCAAAATTTGGGGACGATCGGATATGGGGTTTGGCCGTATGGGCCCGATTTGCGGTCAACGGTCACCGAGCCTCGATCAGGTCCCAGAGCTCGTGGACGGGTGTAGGAAAATACATTAGACCCTCACCGTAAATGTAGAAGAGATCTGACGGCTAGAAAGCCTAGAATCTCATTTCTATTTTCAAGTGCCACATTTCAGTGCTGGCATTGGTGGGGCACATTGGGCAAGCGCCAGATGGCACTCCTGGATGCCCACTGGGTTCGCGGCCCGCGATGGACCACAAGCCCAGTGAGGCCAATGGTCCCACCAAGTTTTAGATTTTTTTGACCATCCTCGATCGCTGTATGGCCCGCATAGGCCGTCCTTTGGGTATAAACAGCCATATGGCTTGGTGGCCCGCGCCAGGCCCTCTCATGGCCTGTTTGGTTTACTAATTTGGATTAATCTTGGATGATTTTATTTATGGTATCCCACCACGAGGGGCCTAAGCGAACGGTCATGCGGCAAATCCTACGTGGACGCCGCAAGATACTATACTGGTTGAACGAGACGTTACAAAGATCTACAAGAAGCCTGGCTCGGCCCAGGGCTTCCACTGGACATCTTTCAGACAGTCCTAGCCGCCTGATGAAATGGACACTGGCTACCAGGGATCCGTCATTGACTGAGTAGCTAACGGAGATGGAGCGCTGGCCTTACCTGAGCCTTGAGCTTTGTTGGGTCGGACCAGCAAGTAACCCAACCCCTGAACAGTAGTGGCTCTGGTCTAATGGATCTTCCCTGATCCCACTGCTCTCGGATGGTCTGCATACGCCCATAAGAGCTAATGGGTGCTTGAAAACGAAGCTCCAGGGGTGTTTTACAGGTGGTCTCGAAGATAGAAAGGGGGTTGCCGTTAATGGCAGATCGGAGGTGGGGCTTCGTTCCTTCGATCTGGAGGTGCTGGACGATTTGATTCAGCTTAAGGGAGCTTGTGGACGTGGATTTCCAAAGGTTGAGTGGAGTTAGGATGGTGGGTTCGTATTTGGGAGAAGGGGCGGCCGTTCTCTGCTCTGTTTTTTTTCCTTTCATTCTCTCTTTTCTATTTCTTTATTTACACAGTCAGCTGGCATTGGACAGCCAGGATCTTCTTCCCATGGATGGCTGAGATCCAAGGGTGAGTGTTCACGCAGATTGTCCAGTTGGCAACGTAGCGGGTTTCTGTTTTCAGAAAAAGCCAGCCCTAACAGTCCTCTTGCGCTGGTGCCTGTGGGTACACGAGCAAGATTCATTGGCCAAACCAACCATGGTTTTGGTCAGAAAGACCGTCCGCAACAGATGGGCGATTTGGATCCTCCTACTGGTATGAGATGGTGGGCCACATCTCGATCAAACACAAAGGAAGAAAAACAATGGGTTTTCCTTTTCAAAGGGCAGTAGGCGGGAAGCTTTCCCGTTTGGGAAATGTCGGGTCAAGAGCGCTAGACCAGATTGACTGGTCCAGTGCACCGCTGGTGCCCCCACCCTTCATGTATGCTCACTTAACGTGGGGTCCACCATGATGCTCATGTGGGATCCACACCGTCCATTCCACTTAGTGGGCCTAAACATAAGCTTTTGACCCAAGATGGGGTAGATCCAATGTGTAGGTGGGGCCATACTAATGAAACTAGGGTCCTTTAGTGCCGATTGCGTTGATCCGATGGTCAGATTCATTCCAATTCGATCGTCAACGGTAAAAAGGGTCTACGGAACCATTTAACTAGAAATTAATGGTTGGGTTATGGTTTAATATATATTTATAATATTAAATAACATTTTTACAATGTTTTATATTTCATTTTAATTTATTATTATATTTTTTATTATCAATTATTCATATTTAATTATCATAGTTCTCTCTGTTTGAGATGTTCTATATGTTTTTCAAGGATAATTATTTATTTGTACTTAGATTTATATATATACAAATATATGTATATTTCTAAATTGTTCACGTGGGTTACAGCCCGATTAGGGCCATTTATTCATCCATTCAGTCCCTTATAAGTCCTTGATTTTAAAGGTTAAATTATTTAGGTTTGTAAGTGGGCCAAAATACATGGGTTTCACGTTTTGTTATCAATTTATTTAAATTAATGGTTGGATATGAGATGTTGGCATTCCGACTATTGAAATTTACTAATGGGTTCTGACTTATCAAATGATGGTGAACAATATACGTTATTTGTATCTTCATAGAAATACACTAATCTAGATTATAATAGTAACACCCGAGTACTCCAAAGCACGGGGCATTACATTAAGTGATCGGGCGAATTCATTGGCTTCCTATGGTTGATTAATCGGATTTGTGCAGTTCTTTACTGGTACCACCTGTGTATAGGCTCACTTCGAGTGTCAAGGGCCAATAAGTGACAACGTATGTTAATTATAATGAAAAATTTTAAGGGTTTTTAAAAATCCAAAATGTCAAAAATCTGAGACGTTACACTAAGGTTTATGGTAGACCTACTCCGATTATATCGGCAAGCCTCAGAACATACGCCCGTCAGTCAAATATGAGAAAACGATGGAATGCAATATGATGCTGATATATATGAAGAGCAAGGGGGTTGAGAAGGGAATGAATGTTGCACGATGTGAATGCTATGGTTTGATGAGACTAATTGAAACTTGAATGGTTGGATGAATGGTAGTGTCGCAAGGCTAGGTCGAGTGACTCAAATTTGAACTTGGATGGCTCAAGAGGCTTAGACTCTTGATAGACTTTTTTTTTTTTAGCTTGTTAGTATACCCCACTGTCAGTTCACACTCACAGTTAGCCACCCCCACTAGGGATTGATACCAAGACCTTAGTGTTGAAACGATGTATCTTTCACTCAGTCTACCACTTGAGCTATGAATCAGGGTGTGAGACTCTTGATAGGCTAGGCTAGAACAAGGTTAGGCTCTCACTCTCACTCTCACTCTCCTTGGTGGAGGGATGCTTCCTTGAAAGCCTAATGCTTTTGGTTGTAGTGGCTGTCTCGAAATGAAAATGGATAATTTATGATGCTTGAAATAAGAGGGGTAGGGGCTATAAATAGTCATCTAACCTCGTTTTCTTGTAATTACTGGTAATCCTATGGGAAAAAAGTTGTTGAAGAGTTAGGATTGGAGATTGTCATATGACATCATCTCATGAGTTGGATGAGGTGATAAAAGTGTAATTTTGGATAAAGAAATGCGCATCAAAGTAAATATACTTCAACCACATACTTGGGGTTTGAAAAAGAAGAGTTTCGCATGCTTGTGGGACGATGCCCCAAAGAGGGGGAGTGCCACGTGGCCAACGACAATCAAAGTGCCACCGATCCTCACTTAGACCTCCTACTTTAGTAAGCAGCGTCATCCGAGCATGTGGAGTCTCTGTTATGAAGGTTGTTACTTTAAGGTTGCACTCATTTATCAGATTAGGCTTGTTTTTCAGCTTGGTTTTGAGCTTAACTAGGTGAGTTGACTGGGTTGTTGGATTAGGTAATTGACTGGGTGAGTTGACTGAGCGAGTTGACCAGTGAGTTAACTCGCCGAGCTGATTCAAGGCTCTTGGGTTTTAGGTTCCTAGGGTTCAGGGTTAGACTGACCGGGTTTATTGGGCTGAGTTTATGGTTTATGACTGGAGTTCCAGGGTTTAGGCTTATAGAAATAAAATTTAATATTAGGGTTTGGATGTTCATCTATCAGTTCAAACTTAATCAACTTATTAGCCTGGGGTGGTGTTCACAACCCTAAGTGTAAGGTCGCAATGTCGTAATAACTCGATAAGACTGAAGTCGAATCCACATGGACTAATCTTGTGCGTTTCTGAAATTAACTCGAAGTAGAACTAGAAGAAGATGTAAAACTAATTCTGAAGTGATTGAGAGAGTAATTGTGAATTAAGTAATTAAAACTAAGAATTTAAAGGTGGGAACTAGGGTGCCAAGGGTCCACTTGTAGTGATCGGGGAGCCCTCTTGCTTAATTCAAGTAACACAATTAGAATTGGAGTCCTATCTTATCCAATTGGAAAATATATTAATAAAACCAAATCTGAATTTCCATTGATCTAATTCTTAATGAAGGAGAACTATGATAATTGACAGGGATTCCACCATCAAACCATGCCCAGGAGACAATGGCAAACAACAAGATTTACCAATCTCACAATCTCAAAGCAGGAGAATTGTAAAGATTAGGAAGGATTCCATCACCTTACCATGCCCAAGGGACGATGACGAACAACAAGATTTACTAATTTCACAATCTCAAATCAGGAAAGAGGATACTCAAAGCTATTACAGATCTACTTTTAGTTTAAGTCACAACAAACCATTAAAAACTGAAAGTATTTCTTAAATATCAAATTATAATCCATGGAATTCAACATAAACATGAATCAAAGCAATAGAAACATCCTATCATGCTACAAGCTTCACCTCTTAGCCCTAGCTAAGAGATTTAGCCAACCATAGACATGATTGGACTAAAATTTCTTAAGAAAAACATGAAAACAATCAAGGAAGAAAAAAAAAAAAACTCTTGGCGACAGCTTCTCTACCATTTTGCTTCACTCCTTAAACTCTAGAAGATAATATGAAAAACTAAGGAGAAAGAGAAAAAAAACGCTTGGCGACGGCTTTCCACCCTTGTGCTTTGCTCTTTCAAACCCTAGATGATCCCTAGGAACTTGCTAAGGAGTCCTATTTATAGCTGTGGAACTCCAACTTTCGTACCTAGTTGGAAAAGTGTAGAAACCGCTTTAAATTTACACAGTTTGCTAAAATAAACTTCACTCTGCGCAGTTTTCCAAATTAGACTTCACTCTGTGCAATTTCACAAAATGACTCAGAGTTTCGGGATATGTTTTTTCAAAACGATTTTAAGATTTTTTTCTTCACTTCAAATATTTGATTCTCTTCATTTCTCACTTGGTTTTCTTGAATTTTTCGCATGTGAATTCTTCAATCTTAGTCTCCTAAGATTCATTTCTTGCCTTGGTGATTCTTGAGCATCAAATCCATGCTTTTAGCACCCTTTTCAATCTAAGCTCTTAAATTTACCTTGCAACACAAATATGAGTAAAATAGAACATTAAGCATTATCATATTCATAAAACTAATATATAAATGGGGGGATAATATACAATATTTGACCCTCAACAAGTGGGGTATCTACGTCACTCACCCCCCTCTGTACTTTCTCTCCAACACTTGGCTAATGACCAAATCCTAACCCGCCACCCCACTCATTTCTCTCTCCATATCTATGTCTGAAGTTTCGGCCGATTGCTCCGATCCAGCGAATACCAAGCTCGATCCCTCCTCAGGTACTCTTTCATACACACTCTCCTCCTCCTCTCTCTCTATTTGTCCACTCTTCCTTTGTACTTAGCTCGAAAGCTCAAGCTTGAACTCAATGTAAGCTGGCCCAAGCTGCTGATCAAATTGGGTCCAGTTGGACAATCAAGCTCGAGGAGCGAGCCAAGCCAAGTTCGAGCTGGATGCTCCTTGCTCAAGGCTGCAGCTTCAGTGGATCCTGACTATGAGACCCGCCATGATGTATGTTCCTTGCAGACACCGTCCATCTATTTTGATAGCTCATTTTATTTCCAATCCAAAATATGAAGCAGATCCAAATCTCAAATGGATGGCAACACAGGAAACAGTGGTGATTGAATACACACCATTAATAGCTCATCGGTGGCCATCGGAATGTTTATTTATCCAACCTGTTGATTAGGTCAGAAAGACCTGGATGAATGGACCACCCATTCTGACCTGGCCGAAGGGACCACTCAAATATTAACTTGATCCAAAACTTTTATGGCCTACGAGAAGTTATTAACGGTCAATCACCACTATTTCCACCACTATTTCCTAAAGTATGGTCCACCTGTGATTTGGATCTACCTTATAAAATTAGTTGTCAAAACTGATGGACGGTGTGGATGTAAATCACGTACATTAAAGGTGGGCTCCACAGCTAGGAATCCAGATCCACAAAAGCAGCGTCCTCACTCCACAGCACTGTTCCAACCTGTCCAGTGTGTTGTGGGAAATCTGAACCGTGTATAAGGTGGGTCACACCATGCATATGATTGTGGCCACGCATATACTAGATGCGGACACTGGGAAAATACTTTTAATCTGCCCACTGTTTTGGTATAGGTGTACCCACCTTCTGTTTTTTTTTTTACACGCACTGACCACCACACACTCAACATGGGAAGTCGAGCTATGACATGCGTTGAAACGCAGTGTGTTCTGCAACTGAATCATGTGTAGGACCCACCTGATGAATGGACCATACTTACTTTTTGTGGTAGGTGGTTTCACAGCGATGGAGCGCACTTCGCGCACGTCCCACGCGTTTAAAAGGTACGTGTGGGCTATCAAACATCTTTTCTTGTCTTAGCACCACCTTCAAGCACACTCACCAGTTCCATAATGGACGCAGATTTCCTACCCACCGTCTTGTATTTGAATTATCCACGCCGTTCAAACGTTGTTTCACCTTATTTTAGCTCATGAGCCCAAATTTTAAGAATATCCAAATTTCAAATGGACCACACAACATGAAACTGAAGGAATTGAACGCTTATCATTGAAACTTCTTGGGGGTCACAGAAGTTTTGGATCAATCCGATATTTGTACTTTCCCTTCATCCAAGTTTGTATGAACCTGATCTGAAAAAACGGATGGACGGCGTAGATGACAAATAAACATCACTTTGAGGCCTAGTAAAGTTTCAATGGTGGAAATCATTATCCTTACTGTTTCATGTAGAGTGGTCCACTTGAGATTTTGATATGCTTCGAATTTGGAATGTTGTCTTAAAATGATCTGAAAAAACGAATAGACGGCGTGGATAAGACACATAGGTTACTGCAGCCCCCACGGAATTTACTCACATTGTATAAGGTTCAATCCGCGTCGCTGCCATTACAATCCGGAGACTGCATCCCGAGGTCTGTTTGGAACCCCCTGGATTCGGATCCCCTTGGATGGGCAATCCTTACGTTGTGTTTGGCATTATGGAGTGTGAATCAACTTTAATTCAAAAATACCAATGCATAGTAATTTATATGGGTTTGAATTTAATTACTAAACCAAGTTTATTATCCTTAATTAGTGAGACATAATTTTTGACACTATTTGTGATGAAATTCCAAGTCTCGGATGGACCGCAAGCATAATATCATGTTTGAGTGACTAACCAACAATTTTTAATCGTTGATTAATATGGACAATGTTTGGACGGTACTGATTTATATGGACAATGTTTGGACGGTGCTGATCATCATTAGTGGGCCATGTGCCCAATAGAATAATAGTGTACAGTGACATACATGTTATACCTGCAACTATTGAAATGATTTTAGGTATAATCCAAGCTCTCGTCCCCTGGATTGGCCATCCCCCAGTTACTTTATGCTGCCAAACCATCAAGGAGATTTAAAACCCCCTCCAATCCACGGTTCCAAACGACCCCTAAGATTCCCGACACGAGTGTTTTAACAAATGGGGCCATCGTTTAGTAATCCGTGCGGTTGGTCTGTGGCCTGCCGTGGTAGATGGACCACATCACAACTTTACCTCGAACTGGAAGATCCAAGCCACTGATCTAGGGCCCGATTGTGATACATTGTTTTATATCTCGTCTTAACCGTCTATTCAGAGGCCACAAATCCCCAAGGGCCAGAACTTTCAAATGTTGGGTCCAAATGGGTCGTGTCGGGTCAGGTGAAAGTGGGCCTGGATCCGATCCATTTCGTAATTCGGGTTGAGCATTTTGACCCAACCCAACCCAACCCAACCCAACCCACTAAAATTCTTTTGGCCGGGTCCCATGGTTCAAAAACCCGGAAGACTTGGATATGACTTGAACCGGATTTAGTCCTACCGAGTCTGAGTTGACTCGACCGAGTCATACTCGATTCAGATGAGTCTTAAAACCATGTTGATACAGGTTGACTCAGGCACGACCCATTTATCACATGGGTCCGGTCCGGACCCGGTTTGGCTAGTGACGCTGCCACTACCCAAGTGGCTAGTGGTTGGTGCTATGTGGGCCCCACCATGATCTATGTGTTTTATCCACACCGTCCATCCATTTTTACACATCATTTTAAATATTTACCACATAAATGAGGCAGGTCAAAATCTCAGGTAGACCACACCATAGGAAAACAATAGTGATTGAACGTCTACCATTAAAAACCTCCTAGGGCCCACTGTAATGTTTATTAGACATCCAACCTGTAGATTAGGTCATACAGACCTGGATGAAGTCAAAAACAAAATACCAGCTTATCCAAAACTTTTGTAGCCCCAAGAAGTTTTTAATGGTGAGAGTTCAATCAACAGCGTGTGGCCAACTTGAGATTTTGATCTACCTCATTTTTGGGTTCATACAAAAATTATCTGAAAAAAATCAATGGACAGTATGGATGAGACAAATACATCATGTTGGGTCCACAAATCACCAGCCACTGGCCACTGGCTAGTGGCAGGGGAGTAGCCAATCCGTTTCCGGTCCGATATAGAAATATAAGTAAGTTTTCGCTCGAATTACATTTCAAAAATGTGTTGATTCACTCAATCAAATGACTTTCAAGTCCACAGGATTTTGTGCTACCTTACCTAAACATTCAAAGAGTATTTTTTTAATAAACAAATCTTACTATGAATTGAAATAATAATAATAATAAAACCCATCAACAATATTTAATAGTTCCATGAGCATCACCCTCCCTAAAGTCCACCCTTGTTTCTTTTGGTGTGGCCCACATGAGTCATGGATAAGGCTGAATTTTGGGCCATGGGCCTAACATGAGTGGACCAGGTAGAATACACATCGCAGTGGGGCCTACACCGATTTCTTGTATATCGATTAAGTACTTTAACCGGGTCTGCATTGCTAATCGCATGGAACGGATCCATTTTGGTATAGCCCAACTTGGACCCATTTCAAAACTGTTCAGTCCGGTTAGGACTATTTTGGTCCAACCCAACCTTATTCCTGGATTATGTTAAAAGGCTCATCTAGCCTACCCAGCCCATTTTCACTAACTTGATAACAATTGTTTGAAAGGATTTTTACAATAAAATTCCTTGAAAATTAGGATTTTACCAAATAATGCCTCAAAATTACTTTTGCACATCATATTACAATAATATGTATATGATACTTTTATATAAATTTTTTTAAAAAAAAGTTGTAAAGTTATGTGATATTTTTATGATATTTAATTCGTCCCATAAATATAATCTCTTGGATTGTTAACAAGACAAGTTTTAGTTAATCAAAATTTAAGATGGGCCATCCCATAAAATAAATATACACCACTTAAAAACAATAATAATGCATATAAATTTAAGACGGGTCATCCCATAAAATAGATATACACCACTTAAAAACAATAATAATGCATATAAATTTAAGATGGGTCATCCCATAAGATAAACATACACTACTTAAAAACACTAATTATGCATATATATTTAAGATGGGCCATCCCATAAAATAAATATACACCACTTAAAACAATAATAATGCATATAAACTTAAGATGGGCCATCCCATAAAATAAATATACACCACTTAAAAATAATAATAATGCATATAAATTTAAGATGGGGCCATCCCATAAAATAAATATATACCACTTAAAAATAATAATAATGCATTAGCAGCCCATTTGATGATTCAACTCGAAATATTTTTAGTCACTTGGCTATTATAGTTAAGAGTGGCACATTGGATGGATTGAGTGCCATATATTTGCTGGGTAGGCCCAAAATTTGTTGAGTTCACTCCTTGAAAAGCAACACCCAACAAGAGGGGTGGGGGATTGGGTACTACCCCAAGGGGACTTAGCAAAACATTATGATCTTATCAAGGCTATGTGAGGCCCACCATGATGATGTGTTTTATCAATACCATCCATCTATCATTTTGATAAATCATTTTATGTGATGAGACTAAAAATGAGGCAGTTTGAATGCTCAAGTGAACCACACCACAAGAAGCAGTGAGGACTGAATGCATAATGCTATAACCTCGTGGGGGCCATAGAAGTTTTGGATTAAGGTGATATATATGCTTTTCCTTCATTTGGGTTTACGTGACCTTATGAATAGGTTAGATAGAGACTAAACATCATTGTGGGCATTGGAAAGGTTTCAACGGGTGGAGGTCATTGTCAACATTGTTTTGCGTGGTATTGTCCACTCAAGCCCTCAATCTGCCTTATTTTTGGATTAATGCCTTAAGATGAACTTTCAAAATAGATGGGTGGCTCGGATAAAACATATGTATCATAGTGGGTCCCATGAAGCCCCTGATAACATTGTCCGTTTCTACTTAGGTTGTGATGGGGAGTTAATGCAAGGGCATTTCACACCGGGCTCAAGTGAGGTAGCTTGTGGGATGCAGGGACATACTCAGGGTGAGCGGCTCGTGTGAGGCGGACCCCACCCATGAAAGGTGTGTGGCTCGTGTGAGGCGGTATCCATGTGATTTAGGGCCCACAAAGAAGATAGCGACCAAATTCCTAACCCATGAGATATGGGGCCTGGGTTATGATGTAAAGGGATAATTCGCCATGCTACAACAGTTTGAGCTTTTATAGCAAGTGATTAATTATCTCGCATTAAATTCATATCAAAGTGGGAGATATTGTGTTTGAGACTCTTCAACAGAGGTGTTTAATAAGGTCTATCTAACTTTAATTTTGTTAAACGGTTGGTTTGGTTCACTTCATCTTTGGATCTGTTTTTTTTTTTTTTCTTTAGTTCATGTCCTGCAATGAGCTGACAAAACGGATGCACGTCGATAAAACACATACATCATGGTGGCCCCACAGACTCGGGTCACCAGGGATATCCCGGTGATCCGGTGTCCAGGCAATCCGCGCCTACTATTTACTCCACTTTTACTCTCCGTTGGATGTCCGCTTTAGAATAATATTTTCTGTAATTGGAAAGTTCAGGTTGAGATAATGACGCGTGTATGGTAGGGCGAATTCTCTATTGTATCGACACTTTCGTACGGATGTACTGTACCAAAGCTCTCTCTCTTCACGTGCAGACTCCTGTGATAGGTCGGTACCGTCTAAAAAATGATTATCCTTCTTAGACAGTCCTCGATAAATAGTTTTAAGGCAATCCAGACCGTCCAATTCACTGAAATAATTGTAGATGAAGCAGAAAACAAAAATAACACTGAATGATGGATTTTAGTAATCTGATTTGGCACTTAAAATTGGACGGTTCACTCTTTTAATTCTAACCATCCATCTGACAACCATCAATTGAATGGATGGTATTGATTCTCAGTGCGAGTTTTCACATATGCTCCTTCTAGAATTTCCCACATCAATATCAATGGTCAGGATGGCTGTATATAAGTGCCACGTCTGAGGAGGATGATGAGTCACCACGCTTATCAAAATCATACCCAACTATCCTCAGATTCAACCCTTATCCGTTATTCAGATAGGGGTATATGACATTTTGACTGCACATGGGCAGCCCCTAGAATTCAAATAATCAAAGGGCGATGCATCAATAATCAAAGGGCAAATTGGGAACAGGGAAAAATCTTCCGTTGAAATTGTGGACAGCTGGTAAACCGCTATCAGAGACATTGTCCGATTGGCACATTTTCCTATTGAAGACATTTTCCGTATAAAAACGCTTGCGTGCATCGAGTAGGAATCTAACTGGGTCACGACTCTCACGTGGAGAAAATGATTTGATTTCCAGGAGAATCTAAACCGTCCATCAGGTAGATCACCTCCTTTTTAGTCTTTACTCAAAAAACAATTACTGATAGAATTCTTATGTGGGCCACTCCATAAGGAAGATTATCGAGTTATTCTTGAGAACTTTACATTTACTTGGTAAGGCCCACCTGAGTTTCGAAACAGTGTAATTTTTAACTAATTCTTTTATCCTGAAGTATGATACTAGATGAATGGATTGGATGGCATACAAAAACTACAGTGGGATCTACACAAAACTAATGGTAGCTGTGTCGACTAAACTATTTCCTACAGTGTCGCCTACGTAAGTTTGAATCATCATGATTTTTAGGTTATAAGGTGAGTACGAGGCATATTACCTGATGGACGGTGTAGATCTCATGAAAGTTCCATCCATTTGCCTCTCAATTAGCGAAATTCAACAGGCGGGTCACCTCCGCGATGTACGCTAAGCATCCGTTTTAAAAGTCTACGCGCAATAAAGTCATGGTCTATGGGATGATATACATGGAAAAACGATTGCGTACATTGCCGATCTGTGGTTACTTTCTCTAACGTGGATGAGATCCACCCCGTCCATCAGCTACAACACCCTTTGTTTGACCATGTTCCCTAAACTTAGGCTGATTCAACATTCAATAGGCCACACAAAAAATCTTTGCCTAATACCACTTAATTCACATTGTACGGCCCAATTTAGTCTTTGGAATACTGTAATTTTGGATAATTTCTTTCATTCGAGAGGCACATTCCATGAATGGATTTGATGGCATAGAAGCACCACGCGCGGTGGGCCCCACTCAAAACCAACGGTGTGTGTTCCATTCCAACTGTGTCCTACGATATGGTCTACCTGAGCTTTTAGATTATAGAGCTTTTTAGATTCCATGGTCAAATGACGGACGGGATTGATTTTAACGAAACTTCCGCCGACGTGGTTCTCAGGTTTGCGAAATTATAAAATGTGGCAACTCATCTAGCGTACACGTCTCATACATGGATCTGAACTATTCAAATCATGCGTCCTGAGCGACTGGAGGATCCTGATCAACGGATTGGATATCAGATGGACGGTTGTAAGGAAAACCCGTAGCAGTTCATATGCAACCCGCAATTTGGAACGTTTACGATTGTCCGCACACATCAGTTTCATATCAACGGCATTTTCGTATCTACTGATCGGATAACGTACACGTGGCACAGGTGTATGATTACCTGGACAAGGCATCTTGCTATCTCTACCGTTGATTGGCCACTGACCAAAAGCTGCTCAGCAAAACCGTCTAATAAATGCATTAGAGAATTTTTGTGCCATGGCCCACTCACCGTTGAAAACGTCAAATGAGTAGTTTTTTTTTAATGGTAATATGCCAAGTGCGCCAGGATGATTCAGAGACACTGAGACGTTGTCGACCCAAATCCTATACAGCATTACTCTTTGCGGGCCGACCGTGAAGTTCATGTCACGTCCAATGCATATATTAGCGATGAAACCTTACGTGACGGCTATTACCACAAATCTCCTTTCTCAGCCATTTTTGTGGCCGTAAGTTTATATGAAAATTTCAAATTTTGAAGTTGTTTTTTTTTAAAAATTATATATATATATATAATTGTAAGAATCTGAATTCTCTGCTTACCATATGTAGGAAAATCTTGCTTGTTTCAATCTAATTGAACCACATCATCACATACTACATTTAATGAGTGGTGCTATCAATGTCAATGATGATGTGGACTAAACAAGACGTAGAAAAGTAGGATTTTTCTGCTTGCAGTAAGCAGATGATGGGGATTCTTTTCTTAAGTATTAGGGAGAAATTGTGCAAAATGTAAAATACCTAGAAATAAACTCTTTATTCTAAATGGGTATATAAATTTAAACTTAAATACAGAAGTATATAACAATTTCCTCGAGATTTATGCTACCCAGTGCATAGAAATGGCTTGGAGGTACTGAGATGTTGTGGACCCGAATCCTATACAGCCCGGTTCATGCATCGCTCTAGCTTTGTCGGTAGACGTTGATCTTTGTGTCGTATCCACTGTATCTATTAGATGTGACACCTCTTGTGAAGACCATTACGACAGTCTCATTCTTGGCCATTCTTGGCCATTAGATGTGAACACCACTTGTGAAGACCACCCGCGTCCTTACTCTTACCCGGGTGGTAGACTCTCTGGAGTTTCAACACCGGGTCAAGGGTTCAGGTACCCACAGTGGTGAAACCTCACGGCGTGTGTGTGTGTGTGTGCGTGAGTGTGTGGGGGTGTGTGTCATGTGTTAAAAAAATAATATAATAATATATATATAATAATATATATAATATATCTATGATAATTAATATATAAGAAGTTTACATGAGATTTTCAATTTTAACAATTTCCTTTTTCAACTGTTAGGGGGAAATTTAGCAAATTGAAAAATAACGAGAAAAATATATTTATTCTAAGTGGATATATAAATTTGAACTTAAGTAGTAGGTATATAACAAATTCCTCGAGATTTATATTATCTTTTGAGTTAACATTTCCATAACATGGGATATAATATTTGAGAGAATTTCACAGTAAACTACTTATTAACTTGCATTCAGGTAGCTTCTTGGAAAGGTTTTAAATAAGTTACCACATTAATGTAATTGGTAATTAAATGGGTTGTTAGTTGTTAAAATTACATAAACTTCTCCTGGAAAGGAGTTATGGTTTTGTAATCTAAGAGTTGGCTCAACTGTGATGTTTATGTGAAATCCACACGATGACCAGATGTGTCATTCTATGTTAGGCCTAAGGCCTAAAAATCAGCTTCATTAGTGATTCAATTAGATTACATGATTTGAAAGAGTGTGTTGATTCTGGTGGACTACATAATTGGAAAGAGTGTGTAGGGCAACACTCACCCTTCAAACCATTTCCTTGGTGGTGTCTACTTAAATCTTAGATGGGCCTGATTTTTGGGCCTTAGCCTTAATTTTGACGTAGAATTGATTTGTTGGATTGGATTTCATATAATCATCATTGTGGGTCTTGTAAAAATCAATAGTGGATGTCTCTCTTTAAACTATTTCCTAGGTGTGGCCCACCTGAATCATAGGTCAATTGATTTTTTTGGCTTGAGCCTACCATAGGATATCATATCTGGTGGTCAAAGTGGATTTTATGTAAACATCATGGTCGAACCATAAAAACTCAACAAGGGTGGTGGCACCATAAAATTCTGTTTTTTATATATAATATATATATATATATATATATATATATATATGAATGGTAGTACTCTCTCTCCTCTCTCTCTCTCTCTCTAAATAGTTGGGAGAGGATGTTGCCCTTGATTTTTTTGATGACCCACTATGTGTGCATGTGAAATCTACTATGACCATTAGATGTGCAATCCCAAGTAGGCCCAAGGCAAAAATTCAGGCCAACTTGTGATTCAGGTGGACGACACCGAAAGAAATAGTTGGGAAAGAAAGGTCCACTCCTACCTTACAAGGATTTCCCGTGACAATCATATGAAATCCACTCCAACCATTAGATGTCACACCAAAAACCAAAATTTAAGCATGATAAGGCCATTTGTGATCCATTTGGGCCACACCAAGGAAACCATTTTGAGGGTGAGTGTTTGTCCTATACACTATTTCCAATTACTTGTTCGCTTGAATCATGAATGAGGCTATTTTTTTTACCTAAGGCCTAAACATGGGATGATGCACCTGGTGGTTGGGGGTGGATTTCACATAAACATCATGGTGGTAGCTTATTGTAAACCTTTTTTAAAAAGGTATAAGATTGTAAATTCTATGATAAGTAGTTTATGTGTAAATCCCAATATTTTAAAATCTTCATCCTGAATTCTTAATAATGTGTATTTTTCACTACATTATCGTGATATTTTCAAAATCATTTTCACATTGATTAGGGTTGATCCCAATAATCAAGCCAGTTCAAAACTCAGGTGGACCACACCACAAGGAACAATGGCAATGGGCACTTCAACCATAGAAAGCCTTCCTATTTTGGGGTCACTGTGTTGTTTATATTCATCCAATCCATTCATTAAGTGATACCCACAAGGATAAGTAGACATCCAAATAATCAATTTGATGAAACTCAATTGGGTCGCTGTAACGTCTTAGATTTTTATGTTGAGAAAAGTCTTAAATCTGGTTTTTTGGGTATCGTTCGACTGGTAGTAGGATCTGGTCGACCGGTCGTAGCCCGTTCGACTCAAAGTCCAGCGGCTATGTTTTTCATGTCCGGACTGCCTTCGACCAGTCGTAGGGTTTATTCGACCAGTCGTAACTCCCCTTCGACTAGTCGTAGGTTACGCAGATTCGTTCTGCGATTTTGCGGATTACGGAAATCTGTGTCCTTTCGCACTGGATGCGAAGGGAAGTTGCCTAACTATAAATAGGTGTTCCTAGGGTTTTTCTAGGGTAGGAAAAGTATTCTAAGGGTTTCCAAAAGGGTGTAGCAAGGGTGAGATTCGAGGTTGTTCGAATCGGGTAGTCCTCTCTTTGTAATTTTTATTTTCATAGTGGAGATCTATCACTTGTCTCTGTGCTGTGGTTTTTTTCGCGCAAGGGTTTTCCACGTTAAATCTTTGTATTCTCTTGTGTGCTTGGTGCCATTGGATTACTATCCTACATCTAGATCTGTGTGATTCCACAGGCCAAAAAATCCCAACAAGTGGTATCAAAGCAATTGTTGGGCACAGATCTAAATCTGAGGGACTAGTAATAATGGCGAGCACCAGGTATGAGATTGAGAAGTACTCAGGGAAAAATAATTTTGAGTTATGGAAGATCAAGATGATGAGTTCCTTAATCAAGCAAGGAGAAGATGGTGCTCTTGAGGAGCGGAAGTCCACTATGACTGATGGTGATTGGAATACTCTTGATAAGAAGGCTTTATCATCTATCCGTTTATGTCTCACGGATGAGGTTCTCTACAACGTCATGAGGGAGAAAACTGCGGCTAAGTTATGGGCGAAGTTAGAGGATGTTTATGTGAACAAATCCTCTGAAAATCGCCTGCACTTGAAGCGGCAGTGGTATAACCTCAAGATGGCAGAGGGTAGAGATCTGGAGGCTCACATTAGTAACTTTAATAAATTGTGTTGCAAATTACTGGACATGGGAGGAAGTGATGAAAGATGAAAGAACAGGCATGTATGTTGCTGAATTCTCTCCCGACATCTTTTGAGGCATTCAAGGACACTATGCAGCACACGAACAAAACTCCTGAGTGTCGATACCGTTATCTTTGCTCTTCAAGGGAAGGCTATGAGACAACTAAACACGACATGGGGACATCTTCTGATGCACTATTTACAATGGGTAGGAATTCTAACAAGGTACAGGTTCTTCAGGTTATAGATCCAAATCAAAAGGCAAGGGCAAAGGAAAGGTAAAGTGCTGGAATTGTGGGAAAGAAGGACATGTGAAGAAGGATTATGAAAATCCTAAATCGAAGAGAGGAGATTCTGAGGCTTCGTATAGGGAGGCTAATGTTGCCATGTCAGATGGATCGAGTGGATGTGATTGTGATGTTTTGTCTGTGTCTACTATCAGGCGGCCATACGATGATCGTAAGGATGAGTGAATGCTAGACACAGGGGCATCTTTTCACATGACTCCTCATCGGAGTTGGTTCACCAGCTACAGGGAGTGCAATGGTGGACAGGTGTTTATGGGCAATGGTTTTTCCTGTAATGTTTGTGGCTATTGGTACGGTGCGCATCAGGATGTTTGATGGGGTGGAGCGTACCTTGACTGATGTCAGGCACGTTCCTGATTTGAAGCATAATCTGATTTCTCTTGATGTGTTTGAGGCAAAAGGATGCAAGTACACAGGTATTGATGGTGCTCTTAAGGTATCTAAAGAGACACGGGTAATCATGAAAGCGCAATGACTCGGTAACTTGTACAAGTTAATCGGGAGCACTTCAAATGGTGGAGCTACAGTAGATGTAGCGGATTCCACCTCTGCACGTGTGTGGCATGATGGGCATGGCCACATGAGCGGGCAGGGTAGGAAGGCTGAGACATGAGAATAGGGATACATAGCAGGTGGAGCAGCCACCTATGAGAAGAATCATACGGCATGATCACAGGATATTGGCGAGGTACACTGGACGACTCCAATATCGCAGGGGATTCATCTTCTTTCAGATGGCTCTAAGTGAGCCTGATGCTGAAAGTGAAATGGTGACTATGAGTGATGTGATTGATTCGTTGTACCAGACCGCATATGGGAGCTGGTGGAGCTTCCAGTGGGCGGTGAGCGGTTGGATGCAGGTGAATCTTCAGGAGGATACAACATAGATACAGGGCGAGGTTGGTAGCGAAGGGTTATGCTCAGAGAGAAGGGATCGGCTTCTCAGAGATATTCGCGCCGACGATATAGCAGGTGTCTATTAGATCTGTGATTGGCGCTGGTTGGCCAATGTGATCTTGAGCTGGAAAGATGGATGTGGAGTCTGCACTTCTGTAAGGGAAAGTGAAGATCAGATCTACATGAAGCAACCAGAGCGGTTCGAAGTTAAAGGGGCTGAGAAAAGACTTTGCAGGAAGTCGTGGTTCGACCTGTCGCCTAGGCAATGGTTTGATCTTTCATGGTGAGTTAGGAATTGATGACATGTAGATCGCCAATTATGACATGTCTAAATCAATGTAATGAAGACTCGGTTTAAGTGGGACATTCAGGATGAAGGATCGGGGGCTGCAAAGATGGTTCTCGGCATTGAGACTGAAGGAGAGGAGTAGGCTTTGGTAATCACAGGAGGAATACCTTGTGTGTAGGTATTATCAAGGATGTGTGATGGGTCAGGTAAAGTCAGAAGAGCATTCCCTACGCGTCTCTCCTCAAGTTTCCTCAGGACATGTCCCAAAACAGATGAGAAAAAGTAGGATATCTCATGAGCCTTATTCGAATGCGGTTGACAGTGTATGCCATGGTCTGGATTAGACCGGTTATTTCACAGGCTATCAATGTTGTGAGCAAGTACCCCGACAAGCAATATTGGGTAGTGGTGAGATGGTAAGAAGACTACGTTTTTTCTTTTGAGAAGACAGGAGCAAAGATGGTTGGGTACGTGGATTCTGATCTGACGGACATGCTCTTCTAGATCATTCCTGTAGAGAAGTTTAAAGTCTGTGAAACTTCTCTGGGCTTGGCGATGGCATAAAAGGAAAACGGAGTGTTGTGCAAGAGAAGCTATGATGTAATGCAGAAATAGGAGAAGAGGTCAAAGAGCTACACAGTTGAAGATTGAAGACTTGGTGGAGATTGTTGAGAAAAGTCTTAAATCTGGTTTTTTGGGTGTCGTTCGACTGGTCGTGGGTCAGCCACGACTGGTCGTAGGAGCTGGTCTACCGATCATAGCCCGTTCGACTCAAAGTCCAACGGCTATGTTTTTCATGTCCGGACCGCCTTCGACCAGTCGTAGGGTTTGTTTGACCAGTCGTAGCTCCCCTTCGACTAGTCGTACGTTACGCAGATTCGTTCCGTGATTTTGCGGATTATGGAAATCTGTGTTAAGGTCCTCTCTCTTTGGGAATTTTCTATTTTCATAGTGGAGATCTGTCGCTTTGTGCCGTGGTTTTTTTTCCCGCAAGGGTTTTCCACGTTAAATCTGTCTATTCTCTTGTGTACTTGGTGCCATTGGATTACTATCCTAGATCTAGATTTGTGTGATTCCGCAGGCCAAAAAATTCCAACATTTTACAACTGAAAATTTGACGTTCTTGTCTGTTACCTTTGATTTTTCGACTTGAGTGCATATCCATGTGTGTATTCGCACGTGTTTGGGACCAAAAGGAGTGACTTAGATCTACCAAAATTCCCTGATGGAGTGACTTGTTCTAGATGTCTCCGAAACCTTGTCATGTGGATCGCGTCGTCATTACGGTTGCCACGACAAAAACGTGCGTCAATCCGACGCTCCATTTGTAAGATACGACCCATCGAATCCATGACCAAAATTACGTATCCAGTAACATGAGTGACATTTATTGTGTTAGGCCCATTGGACTTGGGCCCATGTGGGCCTAAAGCCCAATTTCTAAAACATAGAAATTATCACAAAATAGGACAATTACTATATGACAAAAAAATGAGCTAGCACATATAAGACAATGCATATGAGACAAAAATGAGTTCTACCTCAAAATTCATCATTAGCCCTCTCTCCATGCCTTAGAAACTAATCATGGTCCACGTCCACCTCATCCTACACATGCATCCAATGCATGCCTTATTTTATGCCACATCACTTCAACTTCAAACAACCAATTGTAACACTCCACTTCATCATCCACCATGCATCACCTATAACCCACAACCCTTATGCATCCATTAGCCAATGCATGCCTAGATTTCTTCCACCTTGGCCAATGCATGATTAACACCATCCACTACCCATATCATACACCACCTTTCACCTCACTTTTAGTACCAATAAGACCCCATAAACTTGCCACATCATCTTGCTACCTCAACTCCCAATTCTCTATATAAGAGTAGGAGCCCTCTTACACTCATCCTTTTCTATACTTAGAAAAATTCTGATATTTTAAGAGAGTGAGTAAGAGATGGTGGGGCCAAGGTGTGGCCCATCATCAACCTAGAGGGAGTGGACCACACATCATCATCAAGTCACCCATCCATTTGAGGTGAGTCTACACCCCACCTTCCATCCTCATCATCCTCCTCTTTCCACCTTTTATATTTTCTTGATGCATGTGAGGCCCACTGGTGTGGATCCCCATGGGTGCATGTATTAATGGCTATGGTGGTCAGCATGGTGGCCCACGTCAGTATGGTCCACCATGATGAACATTGTATCAACACCCTTCACTTGTAATCCCATTTTTGTATATGGACAGTAACTTTTAAAAATCATATAAAATCAACCATACTACAATCGGAGTTGAAACTTATTAATAATATGATCCACAATATGAGATAACTCTGGACCAAATTTCGTAGCTATCCAATGGTCCAATCATCAGTGGCATCAACTTTACTTGGCTGTTATCCAGCAGCACATACAAGATTCCGATTTACCAAAACTTGAACCATTTTTACTTCCTTTATTGAATACAATAAAATATATGTTCCGTTGGATTCGTAGAAAATCAAAGTAGCTTTCCAAAAGTATATAATAAGCCTCGATCGGAGTTCGGACGATTAAGATCTTGGCCTTATACGAAAATGTATTTGGGGGCTTATTATGGCCATTCTTGTGTGGGTCATATCCGTGATTACAACGGTTGGATATATTTGATATTTATTCTTAACTTACTTGAGATAGATAATAATTATATGTATGGTCCCTATGATCAGATTCTTTCATGATAAAATTTAAAAAATTCTGAACTGATAGATACTTCCGTAAGGATAAACCTTGAATTATTTTATATGATCTAGATGAATCTAAGGCTCTGTATGGTTGGAAACCTATATAAAGTATAAATGAATTATTTTCAAACCATCCATTGGATGAGATTTTCCAACAGAGGATCTGATCATAGATATTTGATCAATACATTTCATGTGCTCCTTGATGCGCATGTTGTATCTATGTTGTGCATAACATTCATCCTCTTATTGACCCATTTGGGTGTGGGACTACTTGTGATTTATACATTTTATTAGTTCATTCAATCTGGAAACCCATGTACATTGTTTTGTGTCTCTTATTTATGGATTTCTAGTGTGTGGGCCCTACTTTCCATTGTATCTATTTGATTTCCTTTGCACTCTCTCTGTTTGCTAAATTTTTTCTTAGTATTTACTGTATTGGATGTAGGCCTCTTTGATACCTTGTAGTGGGCCCCACGCTCTGTAGTTAAGGGTACCAATATGGGGGATGTTTAATTCTTATATCAGTGAGATGGGATGTCCTACCTTTTTATCTGAAATAATTCCTACGTGTTTGGAAATTGGGCCCTAAGTTGTGATAGACCTCATCGTTGAAAACTGTCTGGTTATTTTTGTGTTTTGTACCAACTTTTAGGCCTCTGTAGTGGACCCCATGCATAAGATATGAATAAGCCACCACTTGGAACCTTTAAGATATATCAATTAATAGAGAAATTATATTTACTTAGGCCAAATAAGACCCCACAAGATCAGGGAGTGGGTCTCAAAATGGGGCAAGGCATAGTTGTGCAAAAAATTAAAATGCCTATATTTAGCCCTATACCAAATATTATGTATGCATAACCAGTTGGTTCAAACTTATACTTTTTGAAGTACATTTGTAGTACTACCAAGCTCACCTCACGACACACTGAAAGGTGGTCCCTTGTGATCATGGGACATACTCAAAATCGGGCCAAAACTAATTCTGCACTGTTGTAACACCTTGAAAATTGGGGGTCGTATATATACTCGACTCCCAAGTTCCCGGGTGTCACTTATAACCGATTTTTACTATAATTTGCGTTTAATCAAATGTAAAGGCGCAACGTGGAATTACTTGGAACATGAAGCATAACCACAACTAATCTGCTGAAATGAAAGAAGTCAAATACATATACTAATCCAAAAGAATATAAGTGGGTCGTACAAGGCGTTGCCCAACAAATCACAAAAAGAATATTATATCCAAAAGAATAGAGCTGAGTCCACTACTCAGCAATCCAACGTCCCATCTACTGAGCCAATGAAGACCCGCTCATCAACTGGAAGTAAGAGAACTCGTCCTCCTCCTCGAGGCTCGGGTCACCGGGCTCATCGTACTCTACGTCACCTGCATCTATGGGCGAGTCTGGTTGGTGTTTTAAAACACCATCCCAGAGTGGGAGTGAGTGATCAACTCAGTGGGTGCTATTAGTCTTAAGTTGTAACAAGCATCACTTATATTATGAATTTAATGAAAAGAAATCATTCATAAATACCTAACTAATCTTATTAATGCGCATGCATGACAGATGATATGATGCATGCCCTCGCCACAACACTCCCTCGAGCGACTCCATCTAATGATCGTGTATGACCAACACTCCCTCAGAGCACCTCGACTGTTGAGTCGCCACCCTAACTAGTGAGATGCAATGTGATCGTGTTAGCCAAGTTCTTAGTTAAGTCCATTCATCCAGCAGGTTGGGGAATCTGATACACCCCATGTATCAATGCCCTGAACTGGTTGCGAGGCCAAGGCCCCCCAACGAGAGAGACCGAGACCCTGCGATCCTTGATCCTGTCGGGTTTCACATCCCCAACTTCAAGCACATGGGGAGTGCCGAGAAAAAGGGATCGCTCGCAATCACTACGGAGAGGCGCGTCACCCCAGCGTAGGCCGACAGCTCGGACATAGTGTCCCATTCCATCATGCTCGGCTCACGAGGCGATGGATCGGTTTCAATTTGGTTATCGATGGCTACAACAGTTGTAGGGTGTTCCAGGTTCCATACATATGTGAGCAAATAGGGTTAACAAACAAGGTTGGTCAGTAAATAGGTTAGACCACACGAGTCAGGCAAGCACGTGACAGCCGACATCAGGTATAAGCGACCCATGTAGTCTAACTACTGTCGCCCACACGCACTCGCCCAAATCCATGGGTTTAGTCTCAGGATAGTCCTACTAATGGGACCACCTTCACTCTCCTCACTTTCCTGACCAACCCTAAGGTTGATGGTAATTCATAACATGCCACGAACATGGTTATCATCTAATATAAGTGAAAGCATGCGTCCATAACTTCCAACATAGAATCTCAATTTCTCTACCAAGCAAAGTTAATCATGAGGTGAACTAAAGGTGCAAGTGTATTGTGTGGGTTAGAGAGGAAGATAAGCATTTCATACATCGTAGGAACACAAGCACAAGGGTTAATGAGTCATACATGTTATACGAGACATCATATATGGATCAACAAGTCATGGGCATGCAACCATTAGATTCCTACCCAATCATACAAGAGGCAACAAACATGCTATAAGGAACATCACACACGAATCACAAGACATGAGTATACAACATTGAATTCCTACCTAAACATGAGAGCAACAACAACATTCCACAAATACTCCATGTTAAATTTTAAGAATCAAGGGTAAGGTGCTTCCTAGGTTTCTCTCTAGATCCTCCAAACACATCATCAAGCATTCAAAATCATTAAACTCATAATGAAATTGTGCTAGGCCACCTAAGGATAATAGTTCGCACCTATGGATCGTTGAAGACTTGGAAACGACCTAAGAGTGTGGATTTGGGGTCGATTGGCCGGAATCCCTAAAATAAACACTTGCATGTTAGAATTCCATGCAAAACCCTTCTCATCACAAGGGTTTCAAGGAAATGGATGAGCGATCATACCTAGACGATCAACGGAGCGATTCTTGTGGTTGTGGTGTAGAGTTTTTCTTTGGAGAAGAGATAGGGAGTCGCAAGATTGGGTTCCCTTGGGCCCACCTCGATCTATGGTTCACCCTTGCTCTCACCTTCACTCTCTTTCTTCACTTTCCTAGCTTTCCCTAGCTTTCTCTCTCTTCCTCTTTACTCCTCCCTCTTTCTCTCTTTCTCCCCTTTGAAAATGAAAAATCGTATGGGAAGAGAGGTGCCCTAAATGATGCCCTTTTATAATGCCAGATTTGGTGTCAATGGCCCCAAGTGTTGGATTTTTACTATACTAACCCAATGGGAGGGTTTTTCTAGCCTCTAGGGCCCACTATAGGGTGTAGGAGTCAATACCAACCGTTGGATAGTTGGCCCTAATGATGATCTACCTATGGATATGATCGGCCCGCCATTTGGATGTGTCAATCGACAGATATGATTAAAAGTCTATTCAACGGTCACCGATAGTCGATCGGGGCCGCGGCTATACGGATATGAGCAGGGAAATATCCATACTCCATGGGTAAAGTTTGGTCGTAAACCGACGGTCCAAAATCCTCAAGTTTGCATAAGAGTGGACGACTCAATTCACTTAAGTTTCAGCTTATTCCTTTAGGGTATTTGCACTTCTCATGCACTCGTCCTTTGGCTCAAGTTGAGCGGTTCTAGGCAGTATCTAGGTCCGACTCCCACGATTGATGTTAAGCCTAGTAAGATGGACATTTCTCTATAGTTTTGGAACTAGTGGCCCACCAGCGAGCGGTTTAAAGCTTGTTTGGAGAATCAGGGCATTTCTGGAATGAATTAGGTATTGAGATTTCTCGTGGACAATGATTAGGGTTTGGATTAACTATTTTCCTAGTGTGGCCTATTTATAACTAGTGAAAGTGGAGATTTGATCATGATTACTCTAAACCGCCGATTTTAGGATAAAAAGAGTAACATGGTTGATTTAGTCTATAATTTAAGATCCGGGCCTTATCTGACTCGGCTTCGGTTAGATCTTTAATTTAGTCATACTTGTCTTGATTAGTTAGCGATGGGTCGGTTAGATTTGGGCCCTATGCAAGAAAATCATGGGACTAAACTTGATGTTCAAATGATCGGGCGGATTCATTGGCTTCCTACGGTTGATTAAACGGACTAGTGCGATTTTTTACTGGTTCCACCTGTGTTTAAACTATCATTGAGTGTTAATGGTCATTATGTGATATTATAAGTTAATTAATAAATAAAAATTAAAAAAAAATAATTCAAGAATTTTTGAAAATCCAAAACAGTGAAAATTCAAGATGTTACAATCTACCGCCCTTAAAAATAATTTCGTCCCCAAAATTGCCTAATGGTAATAAGTAAAGATTATTATCATTTCGTTTGCCTAAGTCTTATTGATTTCAGGTTTATATGCATGGTAGGGTGCATACTAACCAACTAGCCTTACTTATTATATTCTACCCCCCTTAAAGTTTCTAGTTGTTGTCAGTGGGCGTCAGTGGGTGAGGGGTGTTCCATGTTCCAGATAGGCGTGAGCAAACATGGTTAACAAGCATGGTTGGTCAGTCAGTGGACTAGACCGCCCAAATTTAGGTGAACACGTATCGCACGACATTGGGTGCAAGCAACCTACGTATTCCCACTACTATCGCCATTCGTATCCGCCCAAACCAGTCAGTCTAGTCACGGGACGGCCCAACCAACGAGACCACCCTCACAAATTACAGATACCTGAGCAATCCAGATAATGGGCTATGTTCAATAACACTTCTAAGCAACTAAGAGTTCATCTTCAAGTTTAGATGGAATTAAATGTGTAATACATCAAGCAAAAAATTTCAGGGTATTAAGATGAATACAACTACTCTTAACAACATAAATTAGACATGTGTGTGGGTGGTGCCGGATTCCCTAAGAGGTAAAAGATCACACATCATCCATAGTGCAGGGAAATACTATCATGCATTCAACAGGGAAGAATATGCAAATATCAGATGCAAGAATGAACATGCAACACAAATTCTATGCCCAACAGTTTGGAGATTAATCAAACATCAATACATGCAGCATAAATTCCATGCCCAAACAACTTGAAGACTAATCAAACATAAATTTACCATCGCATGCATGTTGGGTAGATGTATCATATAGGTTCCTAACTAGGTTTTCTCTAAATTACACATGCACATCAATCTAGCATCCACAATCATTAATTTTATCCAAGAATGGATACTTGGCCACCTAAGGATAATGGTCCACACCTTAAGAAGAGATTTTCATTCTTTGAGATCTTAGGGTTTGGGGATTTGGGTAAAACCACCAATTCTTAAATTAAAATCAAGAAAAACAACAATAATGACTAGAAATCTACACTAGGTTGCTTAATTAAAGGAAAATTATACCATTTTTACCTCCAATTCTTGGCATGGGTGGATTTGGTGGAGGTTTTGTAGTAGCCACAGGTTTGGTTGAGGAAATACCAACCCTACAAGCATCAAGATTTCCCTCACTTACACACAAACACTCTCTCCCTTATCTTTCTCTTCATTTACTCTCCATCTCTCTTTCGCTTTCTCTTCTCCTTCACCCAAGGTAGGGCATGAAATACGTATGGGAGAAGGAGGTATCCAAATGAGGCCCTTTTATAATGTCAGATTTGGTGTAAATGGCCCCAAGGGCTGGGTTTTTACTATACTAGCTCTATGGGAGGGTTTTTATAACCTCTAGGGCTCACTATGAGGTGTATATATTGATATACACCGTAGGATAGTTAGCCTTAACGATGATCTACGTATGGACATGATCGGCCCGCCATTTGAATACGTCAATTGACAGATATGATTAGAAGTCTGTTCAATGGTCATCGATGGTCGATCAAGGTCGTGACTATACGGATATGGGCAGGGAAATATCTTTACTCTACCTGTGAAGTTTGGTTGTAAACCGACGGTCCGAAATTCTCAACTTTGCATAAGAGTGGACGACCCAATTCACTTAAGTTTCAACTTCTTCCTTTAGGGTATTTGCACTTCTCATGCACTTGTCCTTCGGCTCAAGTTGAGCGGTTCTGGACACTACTCAAATCCAACTCCTGCGATGGATGTCGAGCCCAGTAAGACGGGCATTATTCTATAGTTTTGGAACTAGTGACCCACTAACGAGCGGTCTAGAGTTTGTTCGAAAAATCGGGGCATTTTTGGAATGAATTAGGTATTGAGATTTCTCATGGGCAATGATTATGGTTTGCATTAACTATGTTCATAATGTGGCCTATTTATAACTAGTGAAAGTGGAGATTTGGTCATGATTACTCTAAACCGTCGGTTTTAGGCTAAAAGAGTAACAGGGTTGATTTGGTCTATTAGTCAAGATCCGGGCCCTATTTAACTCGACTTCGAGTAGATCTTTTAATTTAGTTACAATTGTCTTGATTAATCAGTGGTAGGTCGGTTAGATTTGGGCTTGGTGTGAGCAATCATGTAGCTAAATTTGGTGTTTAAGTGATCGGGCGGATTCGTTGGCTTCCTACGGTTGATTAATCGGACTTGTGTGGTTCTTTACTGGTACCACCCGTGTATAAACTAACATTAAGTGTTAATGGTCAGTAAGTGATATTATAAGTTAATTAAAAAAATTCAAGGATTTTTGGAAATCCAAAACAGTGAAAAAATCCAGGACGTTACAATCTACCCCCCTTGAAAACAATTTCATTCCTGAAATTGCCTAAGGGTAATAAGTAAAGATTTTATTATTTCATTTACCCAAGTTTTATTGATTTCAAGTTTATGTGTGTAGGGTGTATACTATCGATGCTAGTCTAGCTCATTTTAGTCTACCACCCTCAAAACTTTTTCACCCTGATGGTTTACTACAATTTATTTATCTATTTATTTATTTTTAAAGATTTGGATTCATTACGACGATTTTTCTCTATCTAGAGTAAAAATATTTGTTTTCAATGTTCGACCCACATGGAGAGACGGTTGTAGTTGGCTTGAACATAATACGTCGATCATCTACCTGACCAGGGTAGAAGGCTCATTGTATCCCTTCTTCGTCCTGGTGGATCCTAGTCTTCTGCTCGGTCAAAGCAGTGAGTCCCTTGGTAGTCGCCCAGGATTGAGAATTAAGTCCAGCCGCGAATGCCCGCAGGTGTATATGCTCGCAGGTATATATTTCCGTAATTCCGTAGTCCGATCAATCTTAATGTTTAGGGAATGTCCATCATCGAAAAGTTCAAATCTCCTATTTATAAGGTCGTCCTTTGGGTCTTAGTCTAAGAGAGTTCTCATTTTAATTCTTATCTAACTTAGTGATTTAAATCTCCCACGGTGCCTATGGTCAAACGATTATTTAAGGAAGGCTTCCTATGGCCTAAACATGCTTTTGTATATTGTCATTTTAACACGTTTCTGTATATTGTCATCTTAATGTTATATATGAGCGTGGGTTATGAGCAAATCACGCTTCGCTTTCGTTGATTTCGAGAAAAAGGAAGAATCAAAAGTTTCATTTACCCAAGTTTTATTGATTTCAAGTTTATGTGTGTAGGGTGTATACTATCGATGCTAGTCTAGCTCATTTTAGTCTACCACCCTCAAAACTTTTTCACCCTGATGGTTTACTACAATTTATTTATCTATTTATTTATTTTTAAAGATTTGGATTCATTACGACGATTTTTCTCTATCTAGAGTAAAAATATTTGTTTTCAATGTTCGACCCACATGGAGAGACGGTTGTAGTTAGCTTGAACCTAATACGTCGATCATCTACCTGACCAGGGTAGAAGGCTCATTGTATCCCTTCTTCGTTCTGGTGGATCCTAATCTTCTGCTCGGTCAAAGCAGTGAGTCCCTTGGTAGTCGCCCAGGATTGAGAATTAAGTCCAGCCGCGAATGCCCGCAGGTGTTATGCTCGCAGGTATATATTTCCGTAATTCCGTAGTCCGATCAATCTTAATGTTTAGGGAATGTCCATCATCGAAAAGTTCAAATCTCCTATTTATAAGGTCGTCCTTTGGGTCTTAGTCCAAGAGAGTTCTCATTTTAATTCTTATCTAACTTAGTGATTTAAATCTCCCACGGTGCCTATGGTCAAACGATTATTTAAGGAAGGCTTCCTATGGCCTAAACATGCTTTTGTATATTGTCATTTTAACATGTTTCTGTATATTGTCATCTTAATCTTATGAGCGTGGGTTATGAGCAAATCACGCTTCGCTTTCGTTGATTTCGAGAAAAAGGAAGAATCAAAAGTTTTAAGATATTTCAGGGATTTGGAGGCCTGATGACGCTAAGAATGATGCAAAAAGGGAAGGAAGAAAAAAAGTTTTAGGAACTCATAATGTTTTAGTGAAATTCGCATCGAATACGAACTTACAAGGTCTTAAGTAATGAAATTCAATCCTTCTAAGGAGTTGTAATCCAACCATGCTAGAAACTATTTGGAAATAAAAATATACTAAAAATAATCTGATTTAATCATACAGGACGATTCCTGGCATGATTAGAAGCCATTTATAAAAAGATACCAAAATTTAAAACTCTAATATATAAAGGATACGTTCGGTTCACTAGCAATTCGAAGTTGTAGAAATGTTGTAATGCCCTGAAATTTGGGGGTCGTTTCTCTTTTTGGACCGAATTTCAGGATTCGATCTCCCCCTTGGATCGACGTCATGCTTGCTTTGCCGTTCCTGGCTCGGCCCCCCTCCTCGGGAGCCTATCTTTTCTTTCCCATGAGGGAAATGATCACCGGGATGGAAAAGAAGGAGGCAATGGTTGCAAGGAAGGCCATCTTCCTTGGCTAGAGGTGGATTGGATGTGAGGAAGGGATTTTGAGAAGGGGCTTAAGATTGAGTTTTAGGAAAGGGTTTGGGGAATGGCCTTTAGAAATGAGTTTTGGGAATGGTTATTAGGAATGGGTTTTGGAAGTGGGTTTGAGAACGGGTTTTAAGAATGTCCTTGGAGATAGGTTTTGGAAATGGTTTTAGGAATGACCTTTGGGAATGATGGAGTGAAATGAATAGAGAGAAAGGGATAGTGGAGTGGGTTTTGGAAATGATTTTGGGAATGACCTTTGGAAATGAGGAAGTGAAATGAATAGAGAGAAAGGGATAGTGTGAAGGAAAGGAAGATGGGAGATTGAGATATGGGTTTTTGGGAGAGATTGAATGAAATGAGTTGAAGGTGGATGTTGTTGGATGAGTTTTTGAGAATGGGTTTGAGATTTGGAGAGGGAGAGGGTTTCTTTAGAGGTTTTGGGAGGGTTAGTAGTGAAACGAGAGAGAATAAAGAACCGAAAGTTCTAGGATTTTTCAGAAGTTTTAAGGGATGGTAACCCTAGAAAGGCCGTGAGAATGGAAAGAGGAAGAACATCATCTCCTCAATGTGGTATGAATCTTGATTCCATAAGAAAATAAGAAAACTTACAATATTTTAGTGAAGTCTGCATCGAATATGAACTTAGAAACTATTAAACAATCAAACTCAACCTTATTCAAGAGTCGTAGTTCAACCGTACTAGAAACTATTTGAAGTAGAAAAATATACTAAAAATAATCTAATTTAATTATACAAGACGATTTTTATCATGGTTAGTAGTAATTTCTAAAAAGAAACAAAATACTAAAACTCCAATATGAAAAAAAAAAAAAAAAAAACACTTAGTTCATTGGTAACTCGAGGTTGCAAAAAGTTTTGGTTTCAACCCATCTATTGTTCTTAACATCTTTGTCACATTTAGCTACTAAATTATTTTTATAATATATATATTTTTTTAGTAATCCATAATTAAGTTAACATTTATCTTACAAAATTTTAGTTCATTTTAAACTCCAGAAAAATTATAAAAATTCCTGGAAGTAACGGTTGTCCAAAACCAACGAATTTGTATGATTTCAAAATGTCTCTATTTCTTTTAAGGTTTCTTATACTTTCAGTAACTGAATTATTTTTATAATATTTCATAATTAAGTTTAAAGTTATCCAACAAAATTTTATATTATTTGAAGTTCTAAATAAATTATTAAAATTCTGAGAGCAACAGCTGTCCGAAATTAATAATTTTTGGATAGTTGGCAAAACATCTTAAGTTTAACTATATTATAATTTTTATTTTATTTTTTTTCTTATTTTTATATAAAACTAGACTCATCAATCTTCAATCTGACTTTTGAATCACCTAAATCTGAGTTGTAACAAAGGATATATGAATTTTTGAAGTCAACCCAAAATTGCAGAAAATTCCGGCGGGGGCCACGCGGGCCCGGTGGGGGCCCCACCGAAATCTAGCTCCTCAGGCGGGGGCACCTTGCGACGTGTATATCTTGCAAACCGGAATGAGTTATTCAACATGCCATATATGAATTTGGGGTAGGAGAAGCTACTCTATTCAAATAATAAGGTTATTTCACAATATTCCATCAGGTTAATGGTCAAAAGTCCATTTTACTTATATTTTTACTATTTATAGTAAATTTTTGTCTAATTATAGTTCTTCATCCTTGAGATTTGTAGTTATGTCCAATTTGAAAGTACTTAGAGAAATTAGAAGGATAAAGTGGTGGAAAGTGAGATTTTTTGAAAGAAATGGGTTAAAAGGGGAGATTCTAAAGGTTAATAGGTCTGGGAGGAAACAAGATTTGAAAGATTAGCCTAAATAGGGTACTTCTCGTGGAAAAGATTAGATTTGGAAGAGAGAATTGACAACGACCCTTTTTGGATTCAAGCGGCCGTTCACTTGGTGGTCTAGGTAGGTTAGAAGTCTCTCAAGCTCAAGGCGGAGACGACTTGGCCCGCTAAAACTGAAATTTGAGTATGTCCTACCTCGGATCGGATTATCAGACATGCAATGCACGTGTCTGGGGCAATGCGTGCTACTTCAACCGCTTGACTCCTTGACATTGGGTCATATTGCCTTCAATCTTCGAATTCCCAACTATAAGTGATTTAGATCATTGCTTATGACCTAGGTCCTTTCTATACCTGAACCTTAGGCTAAGACTTCAGTGTTTAGATTATCCAGATGGCTTGGTCCTAAGGTCCTATAAGTGTTGCTAAGTTTGATCGCTCCCTCATAAGTCAGCGAATGCGTTATGGCGAGTTCATAATCCACAACCCAATTTAATCCAAACCATTGATTTGATACCATCTTTAACACCCCAGATTTTCAGGGGCCGTGTAAGAACTCTGCTCCCGAATTCCCAGGTGCCACGAGTGCCCTAATGGGCTTCAGATTTGAATTACATTTAGATGATCTCATAAACAATGAAGAGTTTAGCCAGGCATGAAGCCTAAGTAAGTCATAAAGCAGTATCAAGTGCCACTAATTATAAAAATATCCAAACCACAAATTCAAAGTCATCTAAATAGGGAATTAGTCTCACCCATACATGATCCAAAGTGACTAGAGCCCTGGCCCATACCCGCGGTAGCCTGAATCAAACTAGAAGGATCCGCCGAAAATATGGAAGCAGGGAAGCTCCTCTTCCTCATCCATGCTCACCTCGCTGGCTCGTCGAGTTCCGCCTCACTTACATCTAGTAAAGGGTTTGGTTGGTATTTTAAAATATCATCCCAAAGTGGAAGTGAGTAGCTAACTCAGTGGGTGTCATTAGCCATAAGTTACATCAAATAACAATTTCATAATGAATTTAATAAAAAATATATAAATTCATAAATCATTAACTAGTCTTTGTTAATGCGTATGCATGAGTTATGTATGATGCATGACCTCACCTGCAACACTCCCTCGAGCGACTTCGTCTTACGGTCGCACATGACCAACACTCCCTCATTGTGACCTCAACTGCCAAGTCGCCAAATCTTAGCTAATGCGATGCATGAATAATGTTAACCGAGTATTTAGTTAATTTCGTTCATCCAGCAGGTTAGAAAAACTGGTACACCCCGACGATATCAATGCCCCCATCCATTTGCGAGGTCAGGACCCCTCAACGTGCGAGGCCAAGACCCCGCCATCCTTGATCCCATCGGAGTCCCCACCCCCTATTACAAGCACGTGGGGAGTGCTGGAAAGCGGGATCACTCGCGGTCACTACGAGGAGGCTCGTCACCCCAGTGTAGGCCGACAGCTCGGACATAATGTCTCATTCCACCATGCCCGGCTCACGAGACTGTGGATCAGTTTCTGTTGTTGTCAGTGGGCGTCAGTGGGCGAGGGTGTTCCAGGTTCCAAACCGGCGTGAGCAAACATAGTTAACAAGCATGTTGGTCAGTCAGTGGACTGAACCGCCCAAATTCAGGCGAACATGTAACGCACGACATTGGGTGCAAGCAACCCACGTAGTCCCAATACTGTTGCCCATTTGCATCCGCCCAAACCAGTCAGTCTAGTCACGGGACGACCCAACCAACGGGACCACCCTCACAAATTACAGATACCTGAGCAATCCAGAGAATGAGCTATGTTCAATAACACTTATAAGCAGCTAAGGGTTCATCTTCAAGTTCAGATGGAATAAAACGTGCAATACATAAAACATAAAATTTCAAGATATTAAGATGAATGCAACTACTCTTAACAGCATAAATTAGACATGTGGGTGGGTGGTGCCGAATTCCCTAAGAGGTAAAAGATCACACATCATCCATAGTGCAGGGAAATATTCTCTTGCATTCAATAGGGAAGAATATGCAAATATCAGATGCAAGAATGAACATGCAACACAAATTCTATGCCCAATAGTTTGGAGATTAATCAAACATCAATACATGCAGCACAAATTCATGCCCAAACAACTTGAAGACTAATCAAACATCAATTTACCATCGCATGCATGTTGGGTAGATGTATCATATAGGTTCCTACCTAGGTTTTCTATAAATTACACATGCACATCAATCTAGCATCCACAATCATTAAATTTATCATAGAATGGGTACTTGGCCACCTAAGGATAATAGTCCGCACCTTAAGAGGAGATTTCCATTCTTTGAGATCTTAGGGTTTGGAGATTTGAGTAAAACCACCAATTCCTAAATCAAAATCAAGAAAAAATAATATTAATGACTAGAAATCTACACTAGTTTCTTAATTGAAGAGAAAATATATCATTCTTACCTCCTATTCTTGGTATGGGTGGATTTGGTGGAGGTTTTGTAGTAGTCATCGGTTTGGTTGAGAAAATACCAACCCTACAAGCATCAAGATTCCCCTTACTCACACAAACACTCTCTCTCTTATCTTTGTCTTCATTTACTCTCCATCTCTCTTTCTCTTTCTCCTCTCCTTCACCCAAGGTATGGAATGAAATTCGTATGGGAGAAGGGGGTGCCCAAATGAGGCCCTTTTATAATGTCAGATTTGGTGTTAATGGCCCCAAGAGTTGGGTTTTTACTATACTAGCCCTATGGGAGGATTTTTCTAACCTTAGGGCCCACTATGGGGTGTACATATTGATATATACCGTAGGATAGTTAGCCTTAACAATGATCTACGTATGGACATGATCGACCCGCCATTTGGATACGTCAATCGATAGATACGATTAGAAGTTTGTTTAACGGTCACCGATGGTCAATCGGAGCTGCGACTATATGGATATGGGCAGGGAAATATCCTTACTATACGTGTGAAGTTTGGTCGTAAACCGACGATCCGAAATTTTCAACTTTGCATAAGAGTGGACGACCCAATTCACTTAAGTTTGAGCTTATTCTTTTAGGGTATTTGCACTTCTCATGCATTTATCATTCGGCTCAAGTTAAGCGGTTCTGAACACTACCCAGGTCTAACTCCCGCGATGGACGTCGAGCCCAATAAGACGGACATTATTCTATAGTTTTGGAACTAGTGACCCACTAACGAGCAGTCTAGAGCTTGTTCGGAAAATTGGAGCATTTCTGGAATGAATTAGGTATTGAGATTTTTCATGGGCAATGATTAGGGTTTGGATTAACTATGTTCATAGTATGACCTATTTATAACTAGTGAAAGTGGAGATTTGGTAATGATTACTCTAAACCGTCGGTTTTAGGCTAAAAGAGTAACGGGGTTGATTTGGTTTATTAGTCAAGATCCGAGCCCTATCTAACTCGGCTTCGAGTATATCTTTTAATTTAGTTACAATTGTCTTGATTAACCAGTGGTAGGTCGGTTAGATTTGGGCTCGGTGTGAGCAAATCATGTGGCCAAATTCGGAGTTTAAGTGATCGGGCGGATTCGTTGGCTTCCTACGGTTGATTAATCAAACTTGTGCGGTTCTTTACTGGTACCCACCCATGTATAAATTAACATTGAGTGCTCATGGTCAGTAAGTGATATTATAAGTTAATTTTTTAAAAAAATTCAAGGATTTTTGAAAATCCAAAACAGTGAAAATCCAGGACGTTACAATTATAATGCTTACTCTCATGTACCATCTATTGAGAGAAATAAGCAAGACCAAAGGGCAAAGTAGTATATTTTTGTTGGTTATGGTGATGGTGTAAAGGGATACATGATGTATGACCGGGTCACATGGAAGATCACGATTAGTCGTTATGTCAAGTTTGATGATGATTCTTTGTTCTGTAACGAAGAACACAAGGAACCAAAAATATCAGCAGTGATCAATGTTGAAATCGACAAGGGCGAAACACATGATGAACCTGAGCCGCAACAAGAGGTACATGAGTAGGTGGAGCAGCCACTTGTGAAAAGAAATCTACTTAGAGATTGCAAATTACAGGCGAGATATAAAGATAAATCAAATATTGCATTTGCCCTTATCATGGATAAGAGGGATATGTCTACCTTCAAAGAAGCACTAAATGACCCAGATGTTGAGAAATGGATCGCAGTGATGCAAGACGAGATGGATTCTCTGTATAAGAATGAGACGTGAGAGTTAGTGAAGCTTTTCATTGGGTGTAAACCGATCGGGTCTAAATACATTTAACAAAAGAAACATGAAGGTATGCTTAGAAAGAATGCGTCGACTTTAGTGAGATCTTCACGCTGGTTGTCAATAAGGTATCTATCAGATTTGTGTTCACGCTAGTTATCCATGCCATATTAAACTGGAACAAATGTATGTAAAGACTATTTTCCTACATGGAGAATCAGAAAAAGCATATCTACATGAAGTAAGTAAATGGGTTCAATGTGCAAGAGGCAAAAATTAAGGTTTGTAGGTTAAGAAGGTCATTGTACATCTTGAAATAGTCGTCTATGTAGTGGTACAAAAAGTTTGATATTTTTATAGTGAGTCAGTAGTTTACTAGGAGTGAATATGATCGTTGTGTCTACTTTAAGATGTCAAGTGATGGATGATTCATTCTGTTAATATTATATATTAATGACATACTTATCGCTAGTCAAAGTATGTCTGGGATCAATATATTAAAGAGTTAGCTATTAGGGACTTTTGAAATGAAAGATCCAAGAATCGCGCGAAAGCAAACTCGAATTCAATCAAACGAGATGAAATCAAATGCAACATAAATATACAGAAATTACACGATTTTTACATGGAAAAAATCTTGTGGAAAATAACCACGGTACAAAGTGACAACGAATCCACTATGAAAATGAAATGATAAAAGATTGATGAACTTGCTAATCCGAACAACCTTATAATCTGTTCACAAAACCATATCTTTGCTCTCTCTCTCTCTCTCTCTCTCTCTCTCTCTCTCTCTCTCTCTCTCTCTCTCTCTCTCTCCCCGTATACATGATTAACACTAATTCCCCATTTATAATTCTTTATATAGAGTTATAACCGAATTAGAAAACAAAATATGCACTTTCGTATAATGTATGCATATGTTGATAGGACCTTCAATTGAATCGACAACCATCGAAGGTCTATCGATGGATCATCGAAGCCACCTTTGATAAAATAGAGTAGCACTCCAAAAAGTGTCCATCCAGCAACTAAATTTTTTTCTGAAATTACTCAATAAAATTGAGTGGATTGTTGATAGGTGCAAGAGCATACAGGTTCAGGCATAATTTAACATCGTTACAGTGGGAACGGATTGCCTTGGACACACACCACACCAACTTGATAGGGCCCGAATATAGGTGGGGCCCACTGTGATGTTTTCAAGAAAATCCACCCCGTCCATTCCTTTTTCCAGCCCATATTAGCATATGAGTCCCAAAATGAGACAAATCCAAAACACAAGTGGACCACAGGATTCGAAACAGTAGGAAGTATATGCCGACCATTGAAACATTCGTGGGCCCCAAGTTTTGGACCAGGCTAATGTTTTTATGTTTTTAGTTCATCCCACTGGGAATAACCTTATGAACAGTTTGGATGGCATGTATACATCAGGATGAACCTTGGGAAGGTTTCAATGGGCATTTCCCTCCCATCCGTGTGGTTCAGTTGACTTTTGGATCTTCCTCATTTTTTACTCACTGTCCTAATTAGAGCTGGCAAAGCAGATGGACGGGATGGATCTCTCACAAACATCACGGTGGGCCCCACCCAGCTTACAACCGCAGGAACTTCATGTGGTCTTATCGTGGTGTACCCTACCTACATGATATTTATCATGCATCCGGCTGGAATGATTTGTCTCGACTGATGGACCGAGTGGATGGTGACCCTCACATCAGTTGGGCCCACAGACTCGAGTGTTGCTGCACCCTTCCCACAATCGGTATTGCCGTATTGGAGGGACGCGGTTTGGCTGCTGACAGGTTGAGTAGCCAGACTCGCTATGAAGTAACGTCACCAAAATTTGTGGGCCCCACCATGATGTATGTTTTGTATCCACACCGTTCATCCATTTGGAGATATCGTATTAGGGCATGATCCAAAGAATGAGTCAGATCCAAAGCTTGAGTAGACCCCACCAAAGAAAACAGTGGGGAGAGTGACGCCTACCATTAAAAAGTTCCAACGGCCACAAAAGTTTTCGATCAACCTGATATTTGTGTTTTCCCTTCTTTCATTTCTGCGTTAACATATTAACAGTTTGGATCTCAAATAAACATCATGGTGGTAAGGTTTCAACGGTGGCTGTCACTCTCCCCTTTTTTCCTGTGGTGGGGTCCACTCTAGCCTTGGATCTGCCTCATTCTTTGAAGCATGCCCTAAGATGATCTCTCCAAATGTATGGACGGTGTGGATACAACACATATATCATAGTGGGCCCCACAAAAACTAGGTGCAGGTTGAGTAGCGAGACTGGCTACTGAAGTGACGTCACCACGTCCTATAAGATCCACCGTGATGTATGTTTTGTATCAACACTGTCTATACATTTGGAGACATCATTTCAGGGCGTTATCTAAAGAATGATGCAGATCCAAAGGTTAAGTGGACCCCACCACAGAAAAAAGGGAGATTGAACACCTACCATTAAAAACTTCTTTGAACCACATAAATTTTAGATCAAGCTGATATTTGTTTTTTTTCTCTTATTCCATGTCTTTGTTAGCTTATAAATAGGTTGGATCTCAAATAAACATCATGGTGGGCACTAGGAAGTTTTCGATGGTGGGTCTCACCGTTCCCACTGTTTTTTGTGGTTGGGTCCACTTGAACTTTAGATCTACCTCATTCACATAACAGTGGGGCCCAAAAATATAGTGACCTAACTTCAGTATCTACTAATGGATGGTATGGATACAACACATACATCATGGTGGGGCCCAAAAATATGGTGATGTCACTTCAGTATCTAATGGATGGCGTGGATAAGGCACATACATCATGGTGGGGTCAAAAATATGGTGACGTCACTTCAATATCTACTAATGGATGGCGTGGATACGGCACATACACCATGGTGGGTCCAAAAATACTCCTGAGAGTCGGCCAACAAGGACCGGAACCCAAAGTTGCCTTTTATTATTATTATTATTATTATTATTATTATTATTATTTAACACGGGATTTCACCCTGCATGGGTATTCGAACCCTCAACCAGGTGTAAGAACCAAACTATTTTATTTATTTATTTTTACACACGCACACACACCACCACACACTCACGCCTCAGGGGGATTTCATTACTGGAAATGGGACCACCTTGAAATAAGTGTTGTATATCCACACGGTTCATAAGTTTTTCCAACTCATTTTAGAAAATTATCCAAAAAAATAAGTAGATTCAAATCTCAAGTGGAACACACCAAAGGAAAAGTGCTCATTGAACACTCACAGTTAAAAACCTCATAAAGTTCACTACAATATTTATTTTTCATCCAACCTGCTGATAAGGTCAAAAATACCTTGATGAAAGGAAAACACAAATATCAGCTTGATCCAAAGCTTTTGTGTCCTACAAAAATTCTTTAATAGTCAATCACCATTGTTTTCTGAGGTGTGTTTCAATTAAGATTCAGATCTGCTTCATTTTTTAGAATACACCCTAATATGAGCCGGAGAAACTGACGGACGGCGTAGATATACAATACATACATCAAAGTAGGTCCCACGGTTAGTGAAACACCCACTACGCCTGATGTGCTCCCATTTGAAAATTGTTTCGTATGGTACGTACTCAAGTGTGCCCCGTCTCTGACGGCAACCCGCGGTCCAAATCGTTCACTGAAAGTGGGCTCACTTTTCCACTTCTAGAAAGTCAAAACTTCAAAATGAGTTAATGGGCTCACATCTTTCATTTATTTTTATTTTTTTTATGAAGGAAATGCATGTGGGAAACATGAATGAGATCCAGACCGTTCATCTAGCTTGTCCCATTGTGGATTGACTACACCACAATGTACATACGTGTGCACGCACAGCACCACGTACACCTGTTTGATAATGCTAGCATATGAGTTTTGCCATTTAATGTCAATCACTCAGCCGAGTCAACTCGACTCAGCTGAGTTGACATTAACCCATTTCTGTGAGCAGCTCAGGCAGTCAGCTGTCCATCTGCCCAAACAGAAATTTCATTACTACACAGGGATGAGATGGCTGGCCAAGGAGAATAACTTGCATAAATATGAATTTTTTAACGGATTTGGTATGGGAGTTATATTTACTCCATTTATTGTTGTTGATGTCTTAAAATCTAAAAATTAAGGTTTGTCGATAACAGCTCAATGTCATTGAAGGTTGATCGATGCCATCAGAAAAATTCAAAAATTTTATATTTTATTGCTGAAATGTTTTGGTGTTTATTTTGATGATATTAAAGATGTTTGATGCCATCGACAGTTTGTCAATGCCATTGAAGTCTCATCGAACGATTGCGCACAGTTACGCAGACTTGCGTAAATGTGAAATTTGTTCCTTATTTCGATTGTGATTCTCAAAAAGACTATATAATACGGGTGTAATTGGGAATAGGATGTATGTAAGAGCTTTCTAATTCATTCCAAAGAGTTTCAAGGGCTTGTAAGGGTAATTTAAGGCTTTTTCGAATCAAATAATTTTTTACTCGTAATTTTTTATTTTTATAGTGTATTATTGTTGTTTTGTACTGTGGTTTTTTTTTTTCTGCAAAAGTTTTTTCATATAAAAATCGAATTGTTTACATTTGGAGTTATTGTGCAATCAAAGTACTTTGCTTGATTCATTTCTTTGTACTTCCACTTTATCGGTTGCGTAAGCTCATTTAAGATGTGAGCTAAGAAAGGAGGTAGAACCAAAACTCAAGTGGGCCTCCTCACTAGAAAGAGTGGGATGGGGATACCCATTTTTGAAACCTTTCTACGGTCCACCGTAAAATTTATATGCAACACTATCTGTTCATAAGTCGAGTCCCACTAAGATGAATGGAACCAACATTTCAGCATCTTCTCCGAAACTTTGGTTGGCCTCGAGAAGGTATCAATAGTGGGTGTCAGCATCCCTACTTATGTTGCTGTATTATAGCCCACTTGAGTTTTGAATCTGCTTGCTTTTTTGGGCCAAACAAATCAAAGTGGGCCCCATAGAGTTTTGGTTGCACGGGTTTTTCATCTCATCAGTCTATTTAGATAATGACAAGTGAGAAAATGGCATTAAAAAAAAATAAAAATTGACAGTGATTAGGGTGCAATGGATGAATCGCATGTATGTAGAAATGGCTTATATCTTGCTTACGTGGAATACAACTACAAATTAGGGGTCATACAAGATTTGTGGTGTACCAAAAATTACTCTTATTTGATTATTTGACCATCAGATAAGGACAGTTAAGAATAATAGATATGAATGGGTCCTATTTCATCAAACAAGTTCTCACAAATGGAAGGTTAGGATTGCTCAACCAATGATTTTTTTTGGGGACAAGGACTGGGAGAAGGTGGGTTCTCCATTTCAAAGTGCAACAAGAAGCATCATGGGGCCCACCGTGATGGCGCGTGGCATCCATCCAATCTGCCATCATTTGCATCACAGGACTTCAAACCAAAAATGATTCTATTCCAATACACAGGGAACGGTAGGGGGTGTAGCCCACCATTTTAACCGTTTGGAGCCGTCTAAGTTTAGGGCCAGGCTCATGTTAGGTTTCCATTCATCTTGGCAGGATTCACCTTACTAACGGTTTGGATGGAATATAAATATCAGTGGGGCCCAAGCCTCACCCAAGATGGTGCAGCCCTTACCGTGGGGCCCACCTTGATGTATGTATTCTATATCAATGCCGTCCGCCTGTTTTTTCACATTATTTTAGGGCATGACCCCAAAAAAGAAGCAGATCCAGTTCTCAGGTGGACCATATCATAGGAAATAGTGGTGATTGTCCATTAATGGGCACCAAAAGTTTTGGATCAAGCTGATATTTGTTTTTTCCCTTCATCCAAGTTTATGTGACCTTATCAACAGGTTGTATGGCAAATAAACGTTACGGTGGTCTGTACGAAGTTTTTGAATAGTAGGGCATTTGTTGAGTTTTGGATCTGTTTCAGTTATGAACTGGTGACTAAAATGATCTGGCAAAACGGATACATACATCAAGGTAGGCCCCATGGCAAGGACCGCACCGTCTCGTGTGAGGCCGGGGGCTGCACCCATGGTGGGGCCCACTTAAGTCCTGGGATGGGTTGGTGCATATGATAGGCGGAGAGGATGTAATACAAACATCACAGTGGGTCCCACAAAGTATGCATGGGCTCCAAGCAATTAGTGGAGATAGGGTTAGGCGAGAGGAGTACATTGCATTATATTTAAAAAATAAACCGACAATTCATGCCAATTAACTGATGGTTGAAAGGGTAGGAATATATTTAGAAAAGAAAAAAACGACGGTCCTATACATTAAAAATTATCCACCTAAGGTATGCGATTTCCTTGTAACCCCTAAACATAGCCTAATGAAAATGCGCCATATAAATGTCAGAAGTAAATTCACAGTGAAAAAGGCAGAAACATCATTTATAAAATTTTGCCTTTTATTATAATGGGCTGATGGGGTTTTGGACAGCTAAGTCAAAACCCTGCCCAGTTAAGAAACATGGTCTAATTTTAAGCCCTAACCTAGCTCGAGATAGTCTAGGCCCAGAGCCCTAGTCAAAGTATCCCCTTTTTTATCGCTAGATAAGGGGTGCCTTATATTATAAGCACCCCTTATCCACAAGAGGAGAGGAGCACCCGGCTTTTTTTCTACCTTTCGGATTTAATCAACGGTATTGTCATAAAAGGGGAAATAATAATTTTCAAGTCCCTTATTCAACTTTCAATGAAAAACCTTTGATTGGGCCCAAATCACATATCAGCATGATCAAGATCATATTCATTCAACAAGACCAAAAACAGCTCAAAATCACCTATCTGCACATTGGCAATTAACAAAAATGACAGGCGAAACTCTGCTCATCAGGCGGTTAGGATCATCCGACCAGAATTTCTGCCATATGCATAACCCACAGCGAGCCCCATCAGGTGGGTGATCCCGCATTATGTATTAGAGATAAAGATCTCTAATTCATAATTACTGTTATCTAAAACTAGAGTGTGGCACATGCGTTGGAAGTGAAGGATGATGGCTGAGAGAGTGATATTTATGTTTTCCTCTTTTGTCCTCGTGTCTTTCTTTCTTTGAGTGCTAAGTGCCTAAGAGCATATTTGTAATGTACATCTCCATATATTATAATAAGTGTTGGATGTCCAACCATATACCTTTTTCTTTTCTTCTTTCTTAAATTCTTTTATTCTCTAATACCAAGTGTGTCTCTGCACTAATCACTGCAAGAGTCTCGAACATGAGACCTCCCGCTCTAATACTATTTGATGAAAGACAATTAACCACTTGCTCTAAAAGCTTAACTAATAAAGCATGGTGAATTAATCCTTTTATCTTATAGTCCATGCCCCAAATTCATGGTTAAGTCCTCGGCCAAACCCCCTCGTGGGCCCCAAATCCATAGGTTCGGCCCCCTCGTAGGCTCCAAATCCAAAATTCTACCTCACACGAGCCACCTGCCTCACACGAACCCTAAATTCGTGGGTTCTGCAGGCCGCCCACCCTAAGTGTGCCCCTACATCCCACGGGCCACCTTACTCGAGCCCGGTGTGAAAATGCCCCCGCATTACGATCTCTCATATAGTGAATGGAAATTAAACAACTTGTTGATTATGTCATGGCTCTTAAATTTTATGAAATCAAAGGTTTAATATCTTCTTCTTCTTCTTTTTTACTTTGATTGCACGCGAGATTTAGTTGACAGTTTGTGAATTGTATGATGATTAGAACAATATGGTCCACATTTAATATTTATCAAAATATGAGTCATTTAAGATAAAGGGAGAGATCAGTATCTGATTATTGTGCCAAGATGCGTGGTTTATAGCAGGAATTGTCTTTCCTAGATGATCTTCAACTTAAGAAGGCTATATATGGATTGAAGCAGGCGCATCAAGCTTCGTTTGAAATGTTAGTGGGGCATTAATTCTTATCAGATTTACTCTTAATCACTCGGATCATTCTGTGTCTATTAAGAGGCATGTCTATTAAGAGGCATTTGTAGGGTCCCATTATTGTGAGTGTCTATGTAGATGATATGGTCACTGCAAGTGATGATGTTAGTAGTATTTCTAAGTAGAAATTATATATGAACAAAGTGTTTGACATCAAAGGTTCGGGGTCAAAGTCTTGTTGTAAGAAGGGCATAGTTTTGTCTCAACAGAAATATGCCTTTGATTTGTTTATTTCAAAGAGTAATCTTTATGTCAAACGTATTGATTATTCATTGGAAGTTAATAAGAAGCCTCAGACAGATGATGGAGAACTTCTTGATGATCCTTGTATGTACCATAGCTTGGTTGGATGGTTGATATATTTGACTATTACTAGCCTAGATCTATCTCATGTAATGATTTTAGTTAGTCAGTTTATGCATGCTCCCTGTTCTGGTCACCTTAAAGCAGTTCGCCGCATCTTACGCTACATTAAGTCATCTCCGGGACTGACATCATATGTAATTGTCATAATAATCTTGACATTAGAGGATACTTTGACGCAAATTGGCAGGATCACTAGATGAAAGATGCTCTACAATAGGCTATTGTATTTTTTTTTTAGAGAAAGTTAGTTATCTAGATGAGTAAAAAGCAAACAGTTGCTCGATCCAACTGAGGCAGAGTATTGTGCTATGGCAAATACCGTATGTGAAATTATATGGTTGAAAAGTTTTGTTACTGAATTAGGAATTCTTATGAAGATTCATGGCTATATATTGTAATAATCGAGCTGTCATTCATATAATTTCTAATTCTGTTTTTCATGAGTGGACAAAACATATTGAAGTTTATCTTCACTTTAATCATGCAAAGGTTACCGTAGGCATCATTTCCACTGTTTGTTTCATCTTCTGCTCAATTGATGGATATTTTCACTAAGGTTTTGCTGGAAGTTGGACAACGTATTCTTAACAAGCTAGCACAATTAATATCTATATCCACCTTATATTGTTCTAAGGTGGATGAGGGTGGGCTATGTACCAACGAATAGTAGCAATACAAAGCAAGATCTTTTCATTGGATCATTGTGTTCGTAACTAGTACATTTTTTTCTTGAAATTCTTAGAACAATATAAATAAAAATATTATGAAATCAACCGTATTCTAGAATGATGATGAATGTATTCCTACTGAAGGATATGAGAAATGTCAATATTATGAGGATGTCATGCATAAGAGAGGGAGAGGGGGTAGACCTATGCTATGGCTGCCAACATTAGCAGCCATTATACAAACTAAAATCAAAACATTTGATTATTGGCTTGAAACATCACTCGAAAAGATTGCAGAAAGCTGTGTTTGCGAAAGAGATTCTTTTCACCAAGGAATAATATAGATTGACGGTACTGTCATGATTTTTCATCCAAAACTAGCCAAAGAAAGTGAGAATACATGGACTACAAGTTTGGTTGACATGGTGAATCAACATCAGATCTTAAGGTGTTAGATAGACATTTCGACCCTTGAAAATCCAATGCAATGAGGCACTTCAAACAATTAGAATAATATCAGAAGCTACATCTGAAATATACAAGAAACGCATACAATACAGAGAAAGACAACTAGATAGATGGAAATTAATACAAAAGATACAAGATAAATTAAGGTCTTTCCTAGAATGACAATGTGTCTGAGACATATGTCAGAACCAATTGCTCTGCCACAACAGCATTGAAGGATCTTACTCTGGCCTTGTTTTTTGAGTGGTATTGACCAACCTGTGCTCACATTGGAGGTCATTTGAAGGCCCTCTCATACATGTGGCTTTCACTTCTTGATGCGCGGAGTAGCACGCGCTCTGATGGAAGGCTGAAGTTGAATTTCCCTGATAGCTGCAAATCCCCTCAGAAGTAAATAGCAGTTTGGGACTCGTAGGGATAAGCACTGTCCTAGATGAGAAAGAACAAAGACTCCAGCACATGGAACAAAGTTCATCTCTCCAAACAGTCCTAGTTGTTAAACGGATCAAAGGAGATTCTTTTGAATCCATCAGATTGATATAGGGTAAGCTAACACGAGTTTTGCAAATTATGGTGTAGATTGGGATTCTGTCTCCAGCTCATTAGATGAGCTGTTGCAGACAGTGGAGTCTGTGTGAATGAGCCAGGGCTCAATCCCTGGTACCTTAAAAATAAAATAAAAATAAAAAGAAAGAAGGTTGTGATTCTACTGGTTTGGAATTATATGCCACTCATATATTTTACTGTGTAGTTCCATGTACATTCCATTTTAATATGCTTTTTTATTCATTTGATATACAAATGTTACCAAGTACTCTCCAAAGAAAAGCATACAATCATCATTAATACAGAACTTTACCTGAAATGTTGTTACATTGATCACCACATGTCAGTTGACTTCCATGGATTCAGAGGAGTCCGGCATAAAATAGCTGGAGCGAATGCGCTTGGAGAACAATGGACTGGGAATCCTAGCAAGCCTTTGAGCTATACAATTTACAGATTCTACTTGACTATCCTCTTCTTGGGATGATAACCATCGCTTCTTGCATCCAACACGAACACTATTTCCTATTTTTGAGAGGTAGAAATATAATGCTTAAATAAGTCATTCAAGGAAAATAGATCTGGTACATCAGGGAATAGTGTAGTCAGTCCTCGCCAATCTCTCAACTGTTGATGGACATTTTTGTGGGAACCCAGTGCAAAATGAAAATGGATCAAAACAGGATTATTTTTTTCCTAGAAATTTTCCATTTTGAATTTGCATGGGGCTCCTGCCCATTATCCATGTACAGCAGGAGATCATGTAGACTTAGTAAACCAAAGTCAGGCTCATAACAAAAATATACAAAAAATGAGGGCCTTCAGAAAACTAAAATGATATATGACGTACCACATATAGAACTCGACTTGGAATCCACTGCATACCCACTTTCAGAATCATAGGGTAGCCCCTGAATGAGCACCGAGTTGTTAAGCACATTCCGGCAATCATGATACCTGCAGGCAAAACCCATGGTTCAATATGCTACTCTGAGGATAAGCGATATAATTAATGACTGGAAAACAAAAAAAAAAAATAAAAATAGCAGAGATCTACACGAAACTAGAAACAAAATTCAATGTACATCAAAATGATAATCAAATGCCCAATTTCAGAACTGTTTATTTATTCAGTACAAGGTTGAAGACAACCTAAGAGCAAGAAGTGCTCACCTTATCATATACTCGACAAATTCATCAATGAGGACAGGCCAAGAACCTGTTGATATTGTGAGGATGAAAACTACAGGAATCAGATAATGGTCATTACCATGAAAATCTACAATATAAAAGGAGAACATGGCAACTTTACATCTTCTGTAATTTAGCTTCAGAAAAGTAAATAATCCACAGACACTGGTCTGTGCAAATTGTAGTCATTATGTACTATAGTCCTCCCATTGACTGATGAAAAATGGAGCACAGACACCAGGCCTGAATGCCTAATCACTTTTTGGGTGGGCCCAGTGTCTTCTACTAAAGTGACAGTGCAAGAATTATAGTTCTTGCAGACTACCCATATTTTTCACGAATACGAACAGGTCTCACTAGTCATAAGCCCGAATCAAAGTCACAACCTCTGTACACGTGAAAAATTGGGCTCTACTCTGGAAGTGATCAAAACAGCTTACAACAGTCAACACCACCTTAGTTAGAATACCCATTGATTAAGAGGGCCAAAAGTAACTAACAATACCTTCAGGATCATAATTGCCGAGATCTTCATGCACAACTATGCTGAAGGTCAAAACTTGCAACCAAGTATCTTCAGAGATAGTGTGACGTTGATGTTCCTACAAAAGTAATTGATCAGGAACATACTTCATACAGAATCATCATCATCATCAGAACAGCCGCCGCCACCGCCACCACCACCAATACCATCATCGCTGTGTCCCAGCTATTTGGGTTCAACTATTCTTATCATTGCTTGGCCCCACCACAAAGAACACCTGATGCAAAATCAGACCAAACCCCTCATCATGTGGACCACAAAAAACAATGGATAACTGCCAAACTGGTCCAATGTACAGGTATGACCGCCTGATGAGTGGATAATTCGGACTTTTGCACCAGGTGATCTTCATGGTGGGGCAAACCAATTAGATGGATTGGAGGTCATACAGACTTACACAGACGATAAGTAGACAATTATGCACCACCTGGATGATAATACTATGGTTCAACTGGCTGCATGTGAGACCACACAAACACAAGTTGGTAGATATCGTATGGCAATATTACTGAAAAGCAGCCAAGTGCATTCTCTATTTCCTATGACTGGAAATACTAGAAGTGAAATGCTTCAACTTATGTGGTGTGACTCTATACAAACCCCTTTGCCTGGAGTGACTCAAGTTATCCCCCCCATCCACAACCATGTATCATTCAGATGCTTCACCAAAATACAAAGTAAAAAAACTAAAAATAGTGAAATTCAGATTTACTGCAGCACTTGATAGTCACTCTGCTTTATAATCAGTGTTTTAAATATCGACGATATCAGCCGATATATCCTACGATATATCTTGTATCCCACTTGTGCGATACGAAACGCACGGGTAGTGCCGATATATCCCACCTATTTGATCCAGTAAGCATTTTCAATTTTTGATACATGTTTTTGTTGTAAATCACGTTAAACGAGTGTCAAATGGTCACAAATGTATGATTCTTCACATTTTCCATGAAAAATCATGGATTTGGAACTTCGATTTCGAGATTTAGGGGAGATGGGTCAAGTTTGCAGAAAATTGAGAAAAATCAAAATTTCTCAACTTCTCGCAAATCATTTGCAATATTTTATCCAAACACAAAAATTAAACTTGTATGTAACCTGATCTAGTGATTCTTCTTTTTTTTTGAATGTATTGCTTGTGTTTCCATACATGTCTTCTTACGTTTATAAATTATATGAATATACTTGCATCAGTTCAGTTGGAAAGCACATATATTAGGACCCCATATAAAGGAAACCCCTATTATGTGCACTTTTTTTGTAATGTTTTGATTTCTAAGTGTGTATTGATGTCTTTTTCAACAATCTCTGAAGTTTCATTGAAAATTTTTACCAATTTCTCAATGTTCCCATGTTTCCCAACCACAGCAATACATTACGCGATACAACCGATATATCCCATGCGATAACCGATATGTATCCGTATCCCAAGGGTGCGATACATTACGCAATAACGATATTTAAAACATTGCTTATAATTTTATTCTCATTGAAATAAATATTGAGAATTGCCTAGCAGCCACATGTCACACATGGCCTGAAAAAAAACTGAAGTGATCATAACAATAGAAGCCAATGTACCTTTACAAAACCACACCATTGATCAATTTGTCGAAACCTTCCAGTCAAAACCAGCTTCCACGCCTCAATCCCTGTGCTTACAACTTTACACCAGTAACAAAGTGCAAGGATTAGTCTCATTAACCTTGGGTAAGAAACTAAGCATCACCTATAAGTCGTCAAACACTTAAAAAATTTTAAATTTAAAATTTAAAAAAAAAAAAATTTAAAAGAGGAAAGCATGCCAGAAAGCCCATATCAACTGCGACAACCAAGGAGTTCGGGTTCGAGATAAAGCATTAGCAAAATCAAGCAGTTTGAACTTACGGATATTCTTTTGGCCTCTTTCCCGACAAATGAAGTAAACAAATTGATAAAAGCAGGAGAAATGGCATGAATCCAACAGCTGCATTGTCAAATGTCAATACAAACGGTAAGTGGACTGTATACCTTATAATAACACCGCAAAAATTTGAAGTTATGGCTCACAAATCACCAAAGCATCTGGTAAGGTAAGAAAGCTAGTTGTTTCTCAAAAGAAGAATGGATATGCTTGTGTATAACTGGTAACTCAATGCTTCATACCAGATGCAAAATAGTGAAGTGAAAAAGGCTGTAAAAGATGGTTGATGTATTTGACACAAGTTGTTATCAATTCTGCATTCTGCTATGGGTCAAGCACTAGAAACAACAACGATATGCAGAAATTAGCTATTTCACATTGCAGCAAACGATCAGACAATGCAGAAATGTGGAGTAAGTTATACTGATATTTGTCCTATGCAAAGATGGAGTACATGACCTGAAAATTCAATCAGTGAAAGATCCAATTTCTTGGGGTGATATTGTCCCATGCCATGATGGTGCAAATCGGCACTCACATTGCAAAGGGAGAGGACATATCTCTGCACCCAGATGTCTGTTCTCACTTCTCAGTCGTATTTAACTCATTTTGAAGGCCCTTTCAAGATCTATGACTGATATTCTTTGCATTTTGTGAGATTTGGTCATTTCAGGTCTCAAAATATAGACTAAAAATACGTGACAAATTTATCACGATTTTTTTTTTTTTTTCTGTTTCTTCTTTTGGTTTTTCAAGTGACTTTATTCATGCATTGTGAGTTTATGGCCTTTCTTCATGCATGGAGAGTTTATTCATGAATTTATGGCCTACAAATTTATGCATCTTATGTGTGTGGAGGAACCAGTGGATGCATTTATTCATGAATTGTTCTTCTTGGGGGAGGTTTGAAGGAGATTTTTTTTTTTTTTAATCATTCTGGAATGCCTTGAGTGATGATGGGGAAGATAGATAGAAGCCTTTATCCAGGCATAGAATGGGGGTTGTTCGGGCACAAGGAAGGTTTTATGGTGTCTCGTTCGGCTGGTCAGGCTACAGTCTATGAGGAAGGAATGAAATAATAGAACATTCAACAACAAATCCGGATTACAGTTGAATGCATTCCAAATGGCTAGAGGAAAGTACTTAATTGGACTGTGGGATTAAGTGCCTTTGGCAGGTCAGACAGGACAAATAGGGGAATTTTAGGGGAAGGGTTCTTCCTTGTACAGTTCCTGATGATCTCTCTCCATCATCTTCTTTTTTCCCGACACCTTTGTACGTTAGCTCCGCATTGTTGAGTGTTCTGTGTTGTTTTGTAATTATCATTCAACCAATAAATAAAAAAGGTTAGGATCTTATGTAGGAACTCAAAGGCTGTAATTAAATTGAATCGACGCTGGCAATCTCATATAAAGCTATAGGGTTTGGACTTCGATATTTACCCTATCATATTGATGTAACTTCTGGGGTTTATGCGAAATAAGATGAAGAACAGTCGTTTTTAGTGTTTGAGTGATTCTCAACATTCTGAGAAGTGAATCCTCATACATTTTGGTTGTTGCTTTCCATTGCTGCATTTTCTCTATTTACCTCAATATGTTGTGTCAAGTGACAACTTGGTGTCATGCAATTCATGTTGGAACATCTGGAAGCTCAAGTGATTCCGAGTGAGGAAAATCACATTGATTCATGAATCAAAATGAGTGACCATGACTTGGATATGAGTCAAAGCCATCCAAAAGATGGATCCTGAATATCATGAATATGAGCAAAAGAAATGATCTAAAAGACAGCAAAATAAGAAAAACATAATTGAACCTAAGCATGAAAAGAAGAGATTTGACTGTATTGAAATGGAAGAGAAAAACCATAATTCTTAGCCTATCCCGTAATTAGGTGCAAACAAATTCAGAACAGACTGTATATACAAGGAAAAAGGGGACAAGTGGTTATAAAGGAAAGGGACCTCACATATGAGTCCAGCTCTAACTTGAGTCTACGGAGTCCATCAAGAGCAGCAAACCCTACGAGGGGAAACAGACATCGGAAATAGTTAAAATTAAAGGCTGAGTTATTATATTCCCATGTCTATCTTTTGTTGTGCATCGTCCATCTGAAAGTTCTTATGCTGACACATCCACAAGCTTGCATGCATATTAAATGAAGAAGCATATAATGTGTAACAAGGACACTCTTTTTCTAAAACATTGCACATCCAACACCAGTCTGACATGCATTTAGGTGTGTAAGGCACACATTGACACAAGAACTAAGAGAAAACCTCAAATTACCTAGCATTATGCTATTTTTTGATAGATGGGGAAATTTGTTAAATAAAATGAAAGGTACATCAGAGCAAGTGCAGAGATTGCCCAATACATGAAGAGGAACTTGTTAGCCTCACCAGGTCAAAGAATAGAATACTACTACCTACCCTAGCTAGGTCACAAATATCCTCAATAATATTCAAAAATCTCCATGTAAATAAACTCCTTCGAGAAGCCTAGAGATGCAACAAACTAAGTTTCCTTCCACGATGAGCTTTTGTTGCAGAGAAGTGGGAAAAAAAATACTAAAAATGGAGTCCTCACTTCCATTTCATTGGAACCTTTTTTACCTATGGCACGGAGAGAAAACTAGCTAAATCTAACCCTTGTCATGGCACATACCACTGATTCTGGCCAATTCTGGGTTGTCCTATCAAACTATCCTCAATTTTAACTGGTAAGAACACTGCAAACCAGTGTCAACTGTAAACTAGAAAACACTACAAAAATCCCAAAATAAGACCAAGAATGAAGAATTCAACACGCATGGAATTCTTGCAAAAGAAAAGAAATCACGGAAAGAGACCCAGGAGATCTGAAACTTAAAGCATGAAATGAAATAAACATGGAGAAACCTCACAGAGGAACCAACGCTACCAGCCACACCAAAAGTCATTGTCCAAATGCATTAAAAGGACCAGGTTTAGCCAAACTGGTACCCAACACCTCTCATGCGACCAAAGCCCAAAATCAGCCTTCCTGTACTTCACCCATAGCCAACCACCCTTGGCCCTCTCTGAGATGTACGTACACATGGTTGTTTCTATGCTTGCATGTTCCACCCATTACCAACCACCCATTAGCAGATTTGCAACGCATGTGTGAATGCGTGACTGTTTCCATGCTCGTGTGTGCTTGTATGTCTATGCATGCATACACTTGTATCGTTGTCGACGCCATAGCCTTGTCTGAGCTATTTGGGTTGGTACTTGTACATTATCTGATACTGTCAGTTCATGAAAGCATATCTTACGTGTATGCATGCACTCTAAGTCTCTAACAAATGTGCACACATGCGAGTGCACGTGCACACACACAATAACACATTCATTTGGATGCATGCGTAAGTTTCTAAATGCTTTTTTTTTTTTTTGTATGCATGTATGATGGATATGTATTAAGGAAAATGTATGTGACAGGATAAGATTGTAAAACTGCCATTAACAAGAGACGCTTCAACAAGATGCGCATGCACACGCTTGCGAGCACACACATACAATAGTACATTTCAGTGGGATGATGGTTGCGTAGAATACATATGGGATTCCCAACAAATGATACAGATACATATACTATCATGAAATTTACAAATATACTGGACTGACATATATTACCCAGTTTGACCTTCGGATTCTGCATATGCTGAAAGTACGGCCAAAGGTGCTTTCAGCTTTCCCAGAGAATCACCTGATGATAAAATTTCTGCAAGAAGAAGAACAAGAAGAAGAAAAAAAGAATGAAAAATAAAATAACTGCTAAAATAATCACAGGCTTTTACTATAAAAGACCTAGTTATGAAAACCATAAAAAAGGAAAAGGTTGAAGAAACATTCACCAATTTTATGCCAATCCATGGAAAATATGTCTATAACATGGTAAAGTCCCAAACACACTTCCAAATGTACAGTGTAACCATGCATTTCAATTATTACAAATTTAACAAAACACAGATATTCTCTTTATCTGATCTTGTTGTTCTGGGCTTGGGGAAGGGGATGTAATGCACATAAAATTAAAGTTAAGGTAAGTAAAATTTCTGGTAAATGAGAAACACCCCAATTCAAGAAAATGTAAAAAAACAGGTTCTCAATGTGATCACAGAGATAACTAATGGCAGTGCCGGAGGCTTGGTGATCCTTGTGGATTAGATTTTTCTGGACGTCCACCTTTGGCTTTCTTGGACTACTAGTTGAAGATTGAGGAGTTATGAACCTATCACAGACTTGAATTGAACTAAGAATGTGGCCACTGGCCAGGCATAGTGACCAAAGACATGCTGCTAAAAGACAATGTTGTACAATTTAAGACGACTACTTTCAAAAGACTGTGGCTTTCCACCATTTTTTTGTATCCTCTCAATTTATAGCTGAGGGTTGGACAATTCATTCAGATTTAGCACTACCAATATTGGGACTCCAAGTAGCTTAATTGGAACATTCTCAACTACATCCAGAAAACAAGCCTGCTATGGAACTGGATTAGTGTCGGTGAAAGTAATTCTGAATAAAGACAAGAATAACAGCATCCAGTCCTTATTATGTCAACTTCCAAGATAACTGTAACTTTTCTTGACTAAAGATTGGGCCAATCTTCAAAAGGAGCGAACAGTATTACCACACTCACAATGATTGGGAACAGCTAAGATCCGTAACAAGTCAAGCACATTTACCCATTCAATGCAATGCGAGTGAGCAGAATAACTGCGAATATACCACAAACATGAGGCCAGTGTTTTAAATAGCGGTAGCGTGTTGCACAGCATTCAGCCCTCTGTAGTGTGTAGCATAAATAGTGTAGCTGTAGCGTAAGCTACACGATAATTCTATTTAAATATAGGAAAAATATGATAGATAGTAAGAAATAAGCAAACAATATAAAAATGCCTAAAAGATGATTCAGTTTTTCAAGTATAAGCATATTCAAACAAGTTATTAAATATCATTTATCAAAAGCCAATCCACATATAAAGTCATAAACCAAATCAAATAATTATCATGTCAACAACTTCCTAAGCAAACCACTTTATTTATTTATTTTAATCTAACCTCTTTAATTAATAATGTCTAATTGAAACCACAACTCACAAGTATGAAAAGAAATAAAAATCCCACTGGTTAAGAGTATCAAGTACAATACAGATGTCATCTATACAAAGAGGGGTTTTCGAAAAGAGGAACCCTTTTTTCCTTTTAAGTTTAGTTTTAAAGGTTTTTCAAGCGTGTGATTTTCACACCAACTTTAAGTGAAAGCAAACAAAGAAGGTTTGGTTTTAAGTTTACGTTTTAAGTTATTATATATTATATATATATATATATTATATATATATAATATATATATATATATATATATATGAGTTTAACACCATTTTTAACAAACAAAATTTTAAAAATAAAAATAAATGTTTTCATCACTCTTCAAATTTAAAAAATAATAATAAAATAAATAATACACTATAGCGTATGCTACAAACGCTACATGCTATGTAGTTGTAGCGTACGATACAACCCATGTAGCGTACGCTACAAGGGATTTACGCTATTTAGCTACACTACGTAGCGCTACGCTACATAGCGTACATTGCCGTTACTCTACGACCACTATTTGAAACACTGCATGAGGCCTATTATATATTCAACAGTCAATCCACATGATGACCCTCAAAACCAGATTCTTGGAAGCCTGACCACAAGAAGTTTAACTAGCAATCGACCACTTGAAAGAGATTATTCAATCTAACATTGAAGAATCACAGATTCTCTTGAGTACATCATAGCATCCAAACACCATTTATGCAGACAAAAAACAATTTGATCGAGTCGCCAATCAATGAATGTTGAAATGGTCCACAAGAATTAGAAGACTAACATGGACTCTGCTCATGAGAGACGACCATGAAGAACCAGTAAAAGAAATAGTATCGGGAACAAGAGAGGGGAAGAGAAAGTACCACAATACTCACGGTATATCCGCCATCGATAAATGCAATGGCCCAAAAGGGTCGTCATCGAGAAGGAAGCCCTACAGAAGAAGAAACAATCTTTGCAGAGTAAAAAGGAAATAAAGTATACAAAGCAGAAAGGTATAACAACATCGATAAATGATAGATTAAGAACCAATGATTCCTTGAGTTCATACTTACCTGGGTGCTCAATTCACTGGGAGGCAATAATTTACAATGACAGAGAACCTTTCAATTATCTGAATTTGAAACCTTCAAACCAAATGCCTTGCTGCTTCAGGTTTCAGATTGGTTTCTTTCCAACTATCCTTCACCAAAGGGCTGGAAAATTTTCTGACTGTTATGTTTTATGCTAAGCTCTTTCAGCATCTCTTTATCCTCTGCGCTAGATTATTGACAAAGGTTTAAAGAAGCAATATATTCAAAAATTTCACAGGTAACCTATGCCTACTTGAAATAATTAAAAAAAGATTATACAAGATACCGATGATGATTCTAACAAATCTATTTCACAAAATAAAATGAATGATAAGTTAGCACATTACTTGACCAATTCCATGGATATCTAATCTTATCTATACTCGACAATTAAAAATATGAAAAGATTATTAATTGGTAGAAAAGACCAACATTTCTCTCCCATGTTGTAGAACCATAAAAGCACTCAATCTTGTGTTAAACATCCCTCTGCTTCCCCAAGTCCAGACTCATAAAACATGAGTAACAACATTCTTTTAGAAGATAACAGTAAAACTATCAAGCCAAAAACATTACACTATGGGGAACAAATTCCCAATACAAACAGCCTCCCATAGATAAATATCTACATCTCCAACTCGCCAACTTCCTCTCGATTCTTTCGATCACCTTATCCCAAAGGTGCTTAGCCGGCTTCCCAATGCATAACGGCAACCTTAAGCGGGTCGAAGGAAAAGTCCCTTGCTTGCATCCAAAGATGCCTGCCAATCACCTCAAAGCGTCCTCAGACGCATGGATGCCCAACATTTCAAATTTTGCAACATTAATCTTCAATCCCGACACAGCCACATAACAGACTATTATTTGCATAGATTATCAACTGACCTTTCATCAGCATCATAGAATAAAAGAGTGTCTCAGTGTACTAAAGATGACTAATAGAAACCCCACTAGTTGAAGTCTTGAAACCGCTAAGCAAATCATTTTCCTCTCCTCTACTCAGCAGCCTGCTAAAAGCCTCCCCAATCACTACAAACAAATAAGGATAAAGGGGATCGCCCTTTCTAAGGTCCCTAGAAGCTTTGAAAAAACCTTTCAGCGAGCCGTTGATTAAAATGGAAAAAGATGCAGACTGCACACAATACCTTATCCATCCCCTCCACTTCAAACTGCATCCCAACCTTTGAAGCATGTAGTCCAAAAACTCCTATTCCATGTGATCGTAGGCCTTCTTAATATCCAGCTTACACACCACCGCACTTTTCTTCTCCTTATACCTGGAGTCAATACATTCATGGGCAATAAGCGCACCATCTAATATTGTCTCCTCACAACAACGCCCCTTGATTCTCAGAAATAATCTTTGGAAGGACTTCCTTGAACCCATTGGCGAGAATCTTGGCCAAAATTTTATAAAGACATCCTATTAAGCTAATAGGCCTTAAATCTCTAAGATGATCCGCTCAGTCATTCTTAGGAATGAGAGCTATGAAAGAAGCCCCAAGCTCCATAGAAACCTGGTTCGATCATAGAACTCTGAAATTTACTCTAATCTAGCCTCACCAACTGCCAAAACTTCTGATGGAACAGAATAGGTAACCTGTCAGACCCTGGCACCTTATCCCCACACATCGAACTCAAAGCAGCTAGAACCTTCAGAAAAAGGCGCTTCCAAAGAAAGAGTGTCTGCTGTGGATAATTCACAAAAGGACAAATTATCCAACCGCAGTCTCCCCTCTTCCCTTTTGTCATCAACTTCTTATAGAAATCAACAATAGCCTCACATAACCAGCTCTCATCCGGAATCGGTCAATGTTTTTATTCAATAGTTCCACAAACATCGAGAGAAACCAGAAGCAAGTGGCAACTAGCTCATTATTCGTGTTGGAGAAGTTGTCTTGGCTTTAACAGAATAGGTTGCAACCATCATGCACTGTAGAGACTACAATGTGCATTCGCCACAAGCTCACAAGTTGTAGCAGCTCATCTACCACAAATATGGGATACATGCATGCAACCCATACTACCCAACCCATGTGCTCCATTGCCATCGGATCATATGAGAAACATCAAAGTGGGTGACAATGCTAAAATTCTATTTTTATAAATCTTCCATCTTTTTTGCTTCTTTTTTTCTATAAATACGTGTGAATTCTGATTCAACCGCTTTTTCTATACCCATGCAGATAGCAACTCTACCATATGTTTCAGTAAACGGAGATAATTTCCACCAATTCTAACATCACAATTTCAATCTCTTTCTCACAGCAAAAATGAATGAATAAAACCCAAAAAACATACACAATCTCAGAATATAAGAACAGACAGCTGCGAGCTAGAATTCAATCAACCAAAGCAATTGCAGCTGGAATTCACGAGGATCCTTCAAGATGACCAAATTCAGAAAAGAAATGAAAGATAGCCCACAACCAGCCGCATGCTGCATCCAACGTGTCACTTGAGCAGGACATCCGGCCATGCAAAAGGTGGCCCACCATGAAGATCACTTGCGCGAGAATCAGGCCTGTCCACTCATCAGGAAAGCAGCAGCTCCATTAGAGTCAATGGACGGCAGCCAACGATCCGACCACTGTACGTTCGTGTCCCACCTAATGAGTTCTTCGGCCTGATTTTCGAGACTGTACACATCCATTGTTGGGCCCACCTTTTACACGGATCGGATGTCCACACAAGTGACACGTGGATCAGTTCCCATTTAGAGAGATGGAGAAGATAGAATACCGGAAATGATGCGCGGACGGATCGACAGTCCGTCGCGCCGATTCAAAATAGTAAGCAGGAACCCTTCAGAAATCCGCGATGATGGAATTTCAGTTGAGGCTTTTTTTAATCTAAATTAGGGTTAGGGTTTTGGTTTGTACCAAAAAAAGGAAAAAAAAAAAAAACGAATATCCATTTCCTCGTCGAAAGAGCTTACATCGTGCATTCTTCCTTTATGTCAGGGAAGCTAGCGTGTTTCCATCTGAAAATTCTATCCGGCATATCCGCGTGTCCGTAGGTCCCTGAGAGGAGTTATGTAATACTCCGCCATTGAACGGTACTTGATACGCAGGCACCCATAAATTCTACATGTGACGTACATAAAATCAAGCTAAATCGTCCAGTCGTGGAACTCAATTTTTTGAAAAAGGAAAATCAGATAGATTTGAGTATTTGAACTTTTGATTAGTGGAATTTGAGCCGTTGGTTTTTTGTTTTTTTTGTTTTTCTTTTTTCAACGTTGCATTGAACAGCCACCAGCTGGGCGGTTAAATTTCAGTGTGATTTTGGAATGACGATCTGAGGTGCAGGTGAAAAATAAGGTTTGAAAATTAATTTACCTGTTGAAAGCTTAAACTACTGATTGTAATTTTTATTTTTTTATGAGAATATGGGACCAAACGTATTATTACCTCGCCATCAAATTTGACACACCTGAGGTCTGTTCACGTACATCTCTCAAACATGACCCCTCCATTAATGCACCCTTCAAACATGATTTCGCACATAGTCCCATAGACATATATGAAGGTAAAAAAAAATAAATATAACTTAATCCAAAGCCTTTGAGTCCCTGCGAATTTTTCAATGGTCAAGGGGTAGATTGAGTGAAATATACCTTGTTTCAATATGGAGGTCTTGGTTTCAATTCCTCAGTGGGGGTGGCTAACA
>JAJHSJ010000994.1:0-47478 GCA_021015155.1 Magnolia officinalis
GTGTGTGTGTGTAGGTGAGAGAGAGAGAGAGGTTGACAATATCAGAATAAAAGGTTGGGATATAATTGAAATCAGAACAAAACAATCCCTACAACGAGGACTTCTAGACGCTTAGGGCCGTTTGGTTCGTAAGTTGTTTTGCTAAAGCTACTTATGCCTCAAGTAACCTATCTCGGTTTCCACTTATACAATAGATAAGTGTGTTTGGTAAACAACATACTTCTCAACCAAAAAGTAGAAAAGTTTGTTTGGTTTCCTATGTTACATAGTTTTGTGGATCATCCATCAAGCACGACTTGACTTCAAAGTGGACCTCCATCATGTGGGGCATGTAGGTCATTCATCATAAGGGCTGAACTTTGATGCGAACCACCCATTACGTGGGCCACCTTCATGTGGGACAACCATCACGTGGGACCCACCATCAATGTTAATTGTCCATCATGTGGGGCCCACCTTCAATGGCAGCTACTCATCATGTGAGGTCATGTTTGATGTGGACCGTCCATCGTGTGCGCCCCACCTTCGAAGTGGGCGTCCATCATGCGGGGCGCGCCTTGGCTATGGGCCATCCATCATTAGGGGCTAACTTTTATTGCACCATCCATCGAGTGGGCCCCACCTTCAATGTGGACCATTCACCATGCAGGGCCATCTTTGATATAGACCGTCCATCATGTGAGAAGATGAGAGTGAGAGAGAGAGTAAAAAGTAAAAAAGTTAAGAAATATTTTTTTATTTTTATTTTTACTTATGGCTATAAAGCTGGTTACCAAACTAGCATGATTTTTGGGCCAGGTCATCTTAAGATGAGCCAGCCTACTTACCTAGATGTGAATGTGTAGAAGTGCGTGGTCAACAGAACTCAGTATGGGAAGTGCATTGACCTCATGTAGGACCAAGGGCCTGTATCAGCCAGAAATTTACCCAAACATTTTTGAAAAATTGTTGAGAAAATAGGAAACATGTAAAACACAGAGAAAGTTGAAAATTATCAAATGGAGCCTAGATCTAGTATATACTAAGTTTCCCTCATGGTTGAAATGACGAACTGAGAGAGAGAGAGAGAGAGAGGGGAAAAAAAAAAACCAGAGATAAGTTGAAAATTATAAAATGGAGCCTTTTGGCCCTAGCGGCCCCATATCGAGCACCCATATGGCCCTTAACAGCTGATAAGGTTACAATGCGGCCATATCGTAACTGATTTTTCAAAAGTACGGATCTTTTCATGAATATTCCGATTTGGAGGAACATGATTCATGTAGCTGACCCCAATTAGTTTGGATAAGGCTTAGATGATGATGATTCCCAGTTGGAACATTAGTAAAATGTGTGCATGCATAAAAGAGGCATTCATGCCATGTGACACAGAACACCAGATAAATCCGAATGAAAATGCAATGCCCATGTGTAGATGCAATGTAGTATGTAGACAACTAAGACAAGCTATATCAGAATGATAGGAGTTGCAATGCTAAAATATGGGAATACACACACCTCCTGCTTATCTCCGACTGCGACCATCTTGTAAGGATGCCATGCAGGATTTTTTATGTAGTATTCCCATAGGGAACATAACTCCATCGTTTTGATTTGCGCTTCTTCTCCTGAAAACTTCAGTGCACAAGCCGCATGGAATGGTTTTCTATCGAGCTCTCCCATTCTTTTGATTCCAATCATTGCACGGCCACTCAACATCTCTTTCAAACCCTATAGGCAAGGCAAGGTTCCCCATGAATTTCTTTTTTTTTCTTTTTTTTTTTTCTTCTTCTTCTACTTCTTTTTTTTATTCTTTTTTTTTTTGGTAAATTTGAGCAAGTGTCCTCTGTTAGAGACACATAACAGAGTTACAGATTACATTATTACTTGCTCGTAATTTCTAAACTCAATTATGCACAGCTTCAAAGGAGAAAAACATACATTAATTAGTTCTTTTCGCGCATCCTGCAGCTCATTGTTGCTCTGATGTTCTTTGACTAGGAGAGACGGATTGAGAGTTTCCAGGTGTTCCATTTCGCCTTCTTTCCTTCCACGACTGTCATCATTTCTAGCATCTTCTCCTAGCCAAATCATCGCCTTCTTCCATATGCTTCTTCGTTACTTGTAGCTCCCCTTTCAGTTGCTCAATTTCCAGCTCCAATGCCTGTTTCTGGTACAATTTCTTTCCAACTGAAGTATTTTATTCAGAGCAGCTCCTTTTTCCCTCTGCACATATTCCCAATCGAATGCGAAATCACATGAATTCTAAAATTGGTGTAGAAATCTGTCTTAAGACAAAATTCATCCAAGATCCAAGCAACCCACCTTTTGCTCTTTAACCACCTCAAGACATCCTCATCATCATCAGCGCTTTTCTGCTCCCAGGTTTCCCATTGAAGAGAACTTTCTTCATATCGTTCTGTAATTATTAAAAACAGACAAAGAAAAGAAAAAACCAAAATCACTGGCACTGCGCATCTATATAACTAGCATCACTCTGACCCAAATCACGAGTGCCAAAACTTCAAGTTCGACCAATTGCGACATCCAGACAACCCCAAATGTTCCGATTGAATGATGAATGATTTCCTATGGTATTTGACTCAAATTAGGAGATTGGACACGACCCCCAAGAATCTCCCCCCAAAGAGGCAAAATGCCGAATATCCAACTACCCAAGTAATAATCATGGGTAATGGTAACGTCCAAGGAAATTGGATCTTACAAATTCATACATGAAGAAATTTCTCCAATAATTGGGCTTAAAGCAAGAATAGTATGTGGTTCATTGTGATAGCAAAGTGCCATTGATTTGAGCAAGAACACCACATATCAGTCTCAAACCAAACATATAGACGTCCGTTACCACTATATACGTGACGTGTTGGAGAACCAGTCTATGCAATTTCTAAAAATCCACATTGATTGGAATCCATCGGATATGATGACAAAGGCCATTCCACGGAGAAGCATGAGCTCTGTAAAGCCCGACTGGTAGTGTGCCAGGTAAGTATCTGTCTTCGGTTGGTTCCCTCCTCATGTGTCAAGAGGGGAGATTGTTGGAATCCTTCCCCATGTGGAGGTGAGAGTTGCGTGTGGACCCAAAAGTGCCTTGCACCTGTGAGGCCCAAGTGAAGGGCATTTTGGTCCTTTTGTCTTGGCCCCCTTTTTTTTTAAGATAAAGAAAAAAGAAAAAAAAAAAAAAAAAGAAGGCATTTGAGACAGTCATACATAGAAATTTCCAACAATATTTTGGGAGTTTCTCTTAGAGAAAAGAGGGTTTTTTTTTTTTCAAGAAATGAGAGCAGGTACTCTGTACAAGGCTCTAGTTCAAGTCTCTTGTTGATTTCAAGAGGTTTTCGGTCTCCGAGATAGTGAGGATTCCATACACAAACTCCGGTTTCGTCAATTATCTTCTCCAAGGGTTGGTCAGTGGTTTCTTTTCTAGAATCCATTTTTTTTATATATATAAGAAACATCTTTCTTTTTTATGCTTGCAATCCACCCGTAGGTTGTTGTTTTTGGTTATCCGAAAGAGGTAGTTCTCTTGAAGGTTATTGAGTGGTGTATTTTGCGTATCTAAGAGGGTGTTCTCTTGACGATTGAAGTCTCATTATCTTCATAGTGAATTTGTTGTTGGACTAGATCCCGTTGTTTTTCCTTCACATTGGAGGGTTTTCCACGTTAAAAAATCTTGGTGTCTCGCTTGCACTCTATATGTTTGATGATATGTTTGCATATGTTGGAATTGATCATCTTTCATTAAATATTTTCATATTGTTAATCTCATTGATTTACACATAATTGGGAAAGGTGTTGTTTCCCTATACTAACATGGATTGTAGAGGATTCTATTCCCGTCCCACCATGGATGCACCGTTCCCCAAAAAAAAAACCATACCAGAAGATCTCGGTGACCAATTTCATGAAATTTTCAGTTGAATGTGGACAATCGTTGTATTTCCCTTCTTACCCGTTCATCTTCAGTCCACAAATCGAGAGGTTATGATTGTCTTACTGGGGAGTTTTTGGGGGCATAGTCCATCCATGGTAGGGAGCAACAAATTAATGGTTGGGATTACCCGAATGTGGGCTCAACTTGTCAGATTTGAAAATGTATCCTGTGCAAAGAGCGTTGCCTCTCTGTATGCTAGAAATTTCACCAAAGTGATAACATCAGGCCTCTTTACAGCACACACACGCGCGCGCACAAAAAAAAAAAAAAAAAAAAAAAAAAAAAACTCTGCAAGATACTAGCTAGCACAGTCGCTGGCTGAAACACTGAACACATCCATCGGCAGCTGGCCCAGGTGATGTACTGCTTCCATAAGTTTCTAAACCTGCAAATGTGAATGGTTGTTGATGCTTCTTGTGTGGTTGCTTCACCACACAAGTAAAAGCCTTTCCCAAAAAAAAAGACTCCGATTGGATGATTTTAACCATCAGATTCCATCCATGAAATCCAGGTCACTGATTATTGTCCTTATGACCGCCCATTCTATGGCTAATGATTGAATGGTTCGGCATCGGGGATCAATGTGTTTTTCAGCAAATGATCCATCCACAATGGTGTCCAAGAGTTGGACAGTCCGGATTGGCATGCACTATGCGATGTCAGTGGAAGATGCGTTGCCACAACTTTCAGCTACAGAAAACACCTTCCTTCCATTGTTTTGCTTCAAAGAAAGCTAAAAGAATGGGTACATCTAGATACTAGTTGGGCGTTGGCATCAACAGGGCATGTGATGTAGGATGTGTGATCTAGGCTAGATATAATGTAAGGAAATTAAAGACAAATTGAAGAGCAAATGTAGGGATATGGGAATCTAGGGTTATGGATTTGAAAGAAATTAGGGCTTTGGTAGGATTTGGGGATTTATGATTTTATATGGAATTGAAGATTAGGATTTTACGCTAGGGTTTATGGGATAGGAAGATGGATTGAAGAAAGGGAAGAAAACAAAGAGAACGGACTGACCGTACAGTTGTACGACCCTGTCCATACGTGTAGGGGCTGATGGTGATGGGTTGGGTATGGTGGAGCGAGGATTAAGAAAGGATGGGTTTGGGGTAGTAGGTTTAGGTTTAGAAGGAAAGAGTAAAGGGGTTTAGGGTTTTGAGAAGAAAAGAATGATTTGAGAAGAAGATGAGAAGGACAACAGAAAAATACATTTTCAAATAGTAACAAAGAGGATGGATCAGGCTTCACGGCTTAGCTTCACACCATCAATCTCCATTCACAGGAGATTTTCTATCTTAAAACTAGAGAGTTTTTTTTTTTTTTTTTCAAAACATTCAATAATGGCTAGAGATGGACGTTCAAGCCTTTTACAGTTTCAAGAGACTTTTTACAAAAAGGAGCTCTTAGATGAAAATCCTCACATAAGGACGCTCAATGAAATAGCATTTGTTCCTAACCCCCTAACCTTAACAAAATATCAAAATAAATTCAACATGAATAATCAACTAAATAAAAGAAATAAATTTAAAATATCGTAACGTCTACGACCAATGTGATCTAAGATCACAATGATCTAGCCGTCCAATCGAAGCATTCTCAAGATACAACCGTCCGATCAACGTGTCCTCGCAATCCAATGGTCCAAACTCCTCGATAAGCAATCCATATGCATCTTCCTAGTGTAGGGTCTTCGAATATGCATGATCAATGATGTGGGGTCTTCAATGTGGCCCACCTGGGCCCATTTAGAGGTCACCAAGCTAAAGTGAAATTGGAGTTAATCTCCTCCTCTGGTAAACTCTGTAAAGTGCTAGGATGTCCTCATCAGCACAGGTGCAGGATCCATGCCATTCATCATGCAGTTAGCGGTGAATAATCTTTTGGACCTAACATCTGGCCTATAAACTAATCAGGTGGGCCATGCTTTTAAGATAAAAGGGGCAATTAGGAAACAAATAACCAATGATGCTGATGCAATCGATGAGTGGACCAGACCAGCCTGATATGTATGATAGGACACATTCACATTGGGACTTACCTAATGAATCTCCACACGTAAGGGGCCTATCCATATGAACGGTTGTAAATGGCATTCCTCATAAAACAAAAATCCAGTGATTTTCAGTACCAAGTAAAACTTGAAAAATAATTGCGAGAACTAAGAAAAGTTGCTAACTACTGAGAGAGAGGAAAACAACACATCATATCATATCACAAGAAATCAAAATGTCTGAATGAGAATCCACAATCCTGCAATACATACAATGAAATGTTGAACATGGTCCTTCCTAACACGTGCATAGTGTGAACATGGCTTATGAAACATTCTAAAATTATCACCATTCTAAAATGAGATCAAACTGAAAGTGTGTAAACAAGCAAATGAACATACCAACGTGCCAAAAGAGTCCAAGTGTCGAAGGAATGATTTTCTTCATGAATAATTTTGGACAAGTTCCAATGTGCCTCTTAAGGTGACTTGTTCCATTAGAACTTCTGCATGTAAACAATTGTTTACATTGTTTACAACGTGCCTTTTCTGAACCATCTGGTAGCTTAAGTTTTGTGAAATTACTCCAAACAGAAGATTTTAGTCTGTATGAGAATCCACAATCCTGCAATACGTACAGATGAAATGTGTGAACATGGTCCTTCCTAACACGTGCATAGTGTGAACATGGCTTATGAAACAATTCTAAAATGAGAACAAACTGGAAATGTGTAAACAAGTAAATGAAACATACCAACGTGCCAAAAGAGTCCCAAGTGTCCGAGGACTGATTTTCTTCGCGAATACTTTTTGGACAACTTCTAATGTGCCTCTTAAGGTGACTTGTTCCACGTGAACTTCCACATGTAAACAATCGCTCGCATTGTTTACAACGTGCCTTTTCTGAACCATCTGATAGCTTAAGTTTTGTGAAATTACTCCAAACAGAAGATCTTAGTTTTCTCTTAACTGTTGTTGGCGGTGAATCATTTTCAACATCTATGGGAGTATTCTCATTCTTGTCGTATTCACTAATCTCCAACATGTTTAATCAAATAGTTCCTGTAATAAATGCAACTTATGATAAATACAAACTAACACTAAAAATACATAAATAGATTGATCATACTGATGAAACACGTTGAAAGGATGAAAGCAAAACACATTTATTCAACTAAAAGATGCCAAATATTCTATAATTATGGTTTTCTGAACTGGGGTATGCTTGGTGCGTGTGTATACCCCAGAACTTGTTAATTCATGAGAACGGTCACCTAAGGCATGGTACCAAAACTTGTTATACCGTTGGATATTTTCCTCCAACATGCTACTTATGCAAGACATCAGTACGGTGAGAATGGAACGGTAGGCCCCACCAGGAAGATCACCTGGGACAAAAATCAGCCCGGTGTGCTCATTAAGTGGGCCACACTGTTGGAATCAATAAACAACTGATCGTTTCACTTGACATACAGTTGTGGCCCACCTCATGATCTGATCAACCTGATTTTCGAAAATGGTCAGCTTCTTGGCAGGGCCCATGTTTTCGTGGCACTAATTTCCCAGAAGAGTGGGTGTTGGTAGGAAAGATGATATGGTATCACAAGCTGTGGCATGGTGGCATGTAGGTGATCTGGTCTCTTAATTTATTATTTCTACGACTTCATTGACGGTCCACATTACGTTATAGGAAGATCCGTGACAAATTACTCATTATAATCTTTACATTAAAAAAAAAAAAGAGGGCTTCTTTGCTTTTCTTTTCTTTTTTCTTTAAGTTACACCATCCAACTCTAGTTCATTCAGGCGATGAATCTTCACCTACCTGACGTATGTGTCGAAATCGAACAATCGCTGCATGGGCGCGTCCCAACTGGACCAGTCCTGTGTCCTCATTACTCGAATCACGGTTGGACTCATTTGGAATAGTCTGGGGTTGACCTGTTCCTGACCAAAACTGAGTCGGAATCTGGCGATTCCAATACTAACCATTTTGGAATAAAGAAAGCAGTTATCTATATTGTAAGAAAGCACTATTGTTGTTGGTGATTATGGTGTATTAGTTTCTAATCCAAAATAAACAGAAACTAGGGCTTGAGTCATGACCCGGCGACAGATAACCTAAGTTCAACATTGATGTCTTGGGTTCGAGCCGAGTTACCCATTAGGCTAAAATGTCAATTGAGCATGCACATCTAAATCTACGAGTATGTGGAAACCCCTTCAAATGCACACGATTTGGTATTGTTGATAATCTAAATCATACAACCTGTAAGCAATCCTACAACCAAAAATCGCATACACCCAAATAGAAGTATTTCTTTGTTCCCGTGGTTTGGTATTGTGGATAATCTGAAATTCACCCGATACGAGATGCAATATGAGAGAGAGAAAGAGACGAACCTGCTTACGGCTGTAAGGGCTCTTAATCGCCAACGGTCCCCCCGCAAATGATCGTTAGTAGAGAGAGAGGGGGGGGGGGGGGGGGGGGGGGGTTGGAGGTGAAATAAACGGAGGGAGGGAAAGAACGGTCAGGTGGCTACCGTAAGAGGTATCAGAGAGACGGAGAGAGTGAAAGATTGGGGGCGACAATCAGAATTAGAAATGCTCTAACGGGCCGGGCCATGTTCACGACCTTTTATTGTGCTCTAAGCCCGAGCTGGGCCTGATTTACAACCAGGCTCCTTATTTAAGCCCCAGCCTGGGCCTGATACACCAGCCCAAACCCGGCCCGATGCGGGCCAGCCTGGTCCATTGACAGCGCTAGATCCAGCATGTCGCCACCGGCCGGGGCCCACATGGTGGATGCTACTGTGATTTGTGCATGCAAGGGTCGTGCTTGACTCGATGTTGAAACGGTTCGATATGACGGAATCCGGATATCCAACTGTTGTTTCATTTATTGGTTTTAACAGCGATCAGGCAATTCAGGAAATAGTGATGGAATCTTTTTGCCTTGTGTCATATCAACATTTTCTCCCGCAGCAGCTTGTAGTGGATGTTTTTCTTAAAAGATTAAAAATTAATTAATTAATTAAAAATAACTAAAATAATGTCATTTTTTTTAATATGTAAATGTGGCTCATTATAATTAACATAATATCAAACTGGAGATATAAAAAAATAAGAAATAAATACATGTGTAAGAACAAATAATTCAGATGAATAGTTAATAGAATGCGACAGTAAAGATTAATCTTCTAAATTAGGGCTTAGTTAATCGAAATCTAGCAACGTAGGGTTGTGGGCATTTAATTTAATCATACGGGTATTGTAGTGATGGTGTTGAACAGTAGCAATATATGCTAAGATAAACTAAGTTATGCTATGCTATGACAAACATAAAGAATATAAATTGAGTTTCATGTGGGGGCCACGAGTTTTTCGTTGTGTGTTCTTTTTATAGACTATCGAGGCGTCATTGGGTTTCCTTGTTAGAATATGATCCTTCGCATTTATGACTTGCATTCCGAATAAGACAATATCCATAAATATGAAATTGTTAGCTTTTATATCTCAACTTTTTCATAGATGTTCATCTGAAGGACATTACTATATCTATATTTAAACTCCCTGAATCTGAAATCATTAGAGCCATTGTTGCATCTGAATGACCCGATTAGAGCCATTAATACTCTTTCTTAATCTCGCTATATTCTAATCGTGGAACTAGTGGGTCTGGATACCCCGGATCCTAATCTCTTAATATCCTGATTTCGAATCAATGCATGGATATGGGCCCGATCTGTTAGTGTTAGTCATCTATTTTATTTGAGTCCGTGTTATGACCAGTCAACTTTGATATTGGTCCGATATTTAAATATTTGGAATCTTTATGATCATTACGAGAGCTTCAAATGTCTTTGGAAAGTTCTCTCACTATAGAGGGTTGTGAGAAATGGCTTCACTGAGTATATCACAGTTAGATACATAAAAAGATTATTTTCCTTGGTAGGTCTTTATAGATGTGCTAGGTACGTTGTCTCAATATCATGCCATAGAATTACGACAACGTGTCATCCATCGTCTCGATCTTCTAAAGGCGTGCGTATGATTCTATGCCACCACATTAATAATAGAAGATGCATCGCCGAAGGAATTGCATGAGAAGATATATTCGGTTATGAGTACGATTTTGCCGGTACTGAACACATAGTGTAGACAAGTGATGACATCTTATTAGTCCATGTCGATAAGTCAAAATGGGCATAAACAATTTGAACCGTCTTTTTTCTATTTAGTATCATAAATAAGGTCTATAATCCCATAATCATGCTTTATTGATGGTCTTATCATTTGATTTTTAGATATAAATAAGAGTTATTGAAAATTTCCTTATAATTCTCCTAAACTAGTATGCATAGAGTGATGGTTATGATTTGTGCAATTCCAATAAACATAAGGCTACGTGTAATCAAAGGCATGTATTTGATTTACATTCCTGATTAAGAAATGTAAGCATGTCACTGTAGTACTCAATTTAATGTTTGATTGAACATCGATGCCTCCATGCTGAAACAACCAAGTAAGACTAAATCAGAATATCCATCTATCATTCTAACCATTGGTCGTAACAACGATCAAATGATTTGCGAAAGGTGCAAGGGTCAGACCTTCCCCATCCGATCGTAATATCTTCGGATCCATTGAAGTGCATGGAACCCCTAACTACGGGGCCTACAGTGATGTGTGTGATTACATCCATACCATCCAATTGTTTTGAAAACTCATTTTAGAACATAACCAAAAAAAGAAGCAAATCCAAATCCAAGGTGGACTATAATATAGGAAACAATAGTAAATGACTATTAAAAACTTTTTGTGGGCCACAAAACATTTGGATTAAGGTGATATCTGTGTGGTGTCTTCATATACATCTTTGCGACCTTATCAGCCGGTTGGTTGGTAAATAAACATTATCGTGAACTCCATGAAGCTTTAAACAGTGGACATTCAATCACGGTCATTTCCTGTGGTGTAGTCGACCTAATATCTGGGTGTGCTTTATTTTTGTGATCATGCCTTCAAGCGACCTTTCAAAATGGTTGGACAATGCAGATTTAAGGCAAATGCATAACCGTCTACACTCACGGTCCCCAGTTGTATCAAAAAATTGAAAGGTGTAAAATGTATTAGACTTATGGGTTTTATCTATGCCCTCCATCCCTATTTTTTCAGATTATTTTAAGATATAAACTAAAAAAAATGATGCAGATCAAAGACTAAGTGGATCACACGGTGAGAACTGTACTCCCACCATTAAAAAGCTCCTGGCAGAAATTTTGGATCAATATGATATTTATGTTTTCCTTTCATCAAGGGCTACATAACCTTATTAATAGGTTGGATGGCAAATAAAGATAATGGTGGCCGATAGGAAGGTTTCAACGGTGAGTTTCATTATCATTATTGCTTACTGTGTTGCAGTCAATTGAGTATTCTACGTCTAATTTTCAGACTGAAAATTTCAGATTCATACCCTATAATGATTTTTTATTTTTTATTTTTTTAAATGGACTGCGTGGACTCAGTGGGGCCAGGACGCAATCCGCTTCCACCTTTGTCGAGAACGGATTAGGTGAGACCCAGCATCACCTAAGAAGGTGGGGCCCTTAGAGTGGGGCCCACCTCGATGTATCTATTATATATCCATGCCGTCCATCTTTTTTACATATCATTTTAGTGCATTAGCCAAAAAAATACAGTAAATCCAATTATCAGCTGGACCATACCATGGGAAAAGGTGGTGATTGACCATTAATAGGCTACAAAAGTTTTGGATGTAGCAGATATTTGTTTCATCCCTTTATTCAGGCCCACGTGATCTTATCAACGGATTAGATGGGAAATAAACACTAATAAAATATTAATGATGGCCCTAAGAAGTTTTTAATGGTAGAGCATTCAGTTACCACTGTTTCCTGGATTATGGTCCAGCTGAGATTTGCATCTTCAGTTCTGGGATCATGCACTAAAATGATACGTGTACAGAATATATATGTTAAGGTGGCCCCATGGTAAGGGCCGCACCATGATAATCTTAGGCCTTTATTTAAAAAATGAAGCAAATCCAAAGCTAAGATGGACCACACCACAGGAAACAGTGTCAATTGAATGTCTACCATTGAAGAATTCTTGGTTACCACATAAGAAATCATTATTCCCACTGTTTACTGTGGTGTGGTCCACTTCAGGTGAGGCCCCGGCCCCACATACATTCAATTTCGGGCTTAACATCCTTCATGCTATGTCAAATGCATCCCCATCAAGAAACGCCGTGCCATGTTAGTCCAGAAGCTACTCCATCGCAAGGAACTCAAATCATCCAACCCTACTTCGGTGGCCTCCACCACCTCCTCCAACCCCTCAAATCCAAGCCCAGCCTCCTCATCAAGGCCTCCCAGCTCAAGCACGAGCTCCTCAAGATCATTCGAAGCTTTTGTCCAGAGCCCATCCACATTTTGGTCCACCAGATTAACAGTCGTGATTGCAGATCGAGCTTGGGCTAGGCCCTGTAAAAATATGCCAGGCCAAGCTCAGGCTAGACTATTTGGGCCGAAATGGTGCTAGGCCAGGTTTGGACTTTGCGCTGCACAAAATGGGACAAGCTAGGATGATAGAGCTTCACCCAGCCCTAACCTAGCCCGTTGACACTGCTGCCCAAAATGCACCATCCCAAATCCTTTTTTTATGTTAGGTATTTTAAATGTTTAGGCCCTGTTTGGCAGACTCATAAAAATGAGTTCATCTCATTTAAATCAACAGTAATAGAATAATGTGTTCATTGGTGTCAGGTCAGCTCGAAGACTTGATCCAACGCAATATTTAATAATTATATATTACCATATAATTATAACAAGAGAAATTTCCAACTGTACGACCCATATATGGCCCATCAACCTTTTGAAGCCCACTCGCTTTTCACCTCCCAAGAATACTCCCCAGCTGTACGGCCCCATTTCTCAGGTCAAAAATGCCCCTACTTTTCTGCTCTTTAATATCTGAGTGCTGGGGCTACCTTTGGCTACGGATTATAACCGTAGCTATAGCCGTAGCTATAGCCCAACAGCAATGTACTTCGATATATCGAAGTTCATTCGATATATCGAAAAAGGTCCAAAACTGTCCAGCGAGTTTGCCTCAAAATTCTTTTAATTTTCGATATATCGAAGCTCATTCGATATATCGAAAATGGTATTTTACCTTTAGCTACGGATTATAACCGTAGCCAAAACTGTATTCTGTGCCAATCTATGAATTTTTTTATTTTTTTTTTTTAAATTTTTTACATGGAGAACTTTATTCTACCTACAATTTTCTCAAATATATATTTGTAAAAATATGTATATATAAGCATAAAAAAAAATTCTCTCTTTTTTTTCATTTATTTCTTTATTCATTTAACAAGAATATCTTCTAAACCAAAAATTAGTTACTTGATGTACCCAATATGATTTTGGGGTAGGAGAAGCTACTTTAGCCAACTAACATAGTTATTTTTCAAGATTCCATCGGGTCGAAGGTCGAAATCCATTTCATTCACTTTGCGGTCAATTTTAATAAGTTCGTGGTCAATTTCATTCATTTCCATGCATTTCATGGTCATTTCTCTTCACTTAAATGTCATTTCCATGCATTTCACGGTCATTCTCGCCTATTCCGTGTTCATTCACGGTCATTTCGACGCATTTCGCGGTCATTTCCCTTCACTTCACAGTCATTTCCATGCATTTAACGGTCGTTTCGATTCATTTCATGGTCATTTTCATGCATTTCACGGTCATTCCAAACAATTCCGTATTGATTAACGGTCATTTCCACGTATTTCGCGGTCATTTTCCTTCACTTCGCGGTCATTTTCATGCATTTAACGGTCATTTCGATTCATTTCACGGTCATTTCCATGCATTTCACGGTCATTCCAAACAATTCTGTATTGATTAACGGTCATTTCCACGCATTTCGCGGTCATTTTCCTTCACTTCGCAGTCATTTCCATGCATTTAACGGTCATTTCGCTTCACTTTCGCAGTCATTTCCGAGCATTTCACGATCTTTCCAAACAATTCCGTGTTGATTAACGGTCATTTCCACGCATTTCACGGTCATTTCCATTCACTTCCCGAAATGACCGTTAAATGCATGGAAATGACTGCGAAGTGAAGGGAAATGACCGCGAAATGCGTGGAAATGACCGTTAATCAACACATAATTGTTTGGAATGACCGTGAAATGCACGGAAATGACTATGAAGTGAAGCAAAATGACCGTTAAATGCATGAAAATGACCGCGAAGTGAAGGGAAATGACCGCGAAATGCGTCGAAATGATCGTTAATCAACACGGAATTGTTTGGAATAACCGTGAAATGCACGAAAATGACTATAAAGTGAAGCGAAATGACCGTTAAATGCATGAAAATGACCGCGAAGTGAAGGGAAATGACCGTCCGTGTTGATTAACGGTCATTTCGACGCATTTCGCGGTCATTTCCCTTCACTTCGCGGTCATTTCCATGCATTTAAACGGTCATTCGATTCATTTCACGGTTCATTTTCATGCATTTCACATTCATTTCCAAATTCCGTATTGATTAACGGTCATTTCCACGCATTTCGCGGTCATTTCCCTTCACTTCGCGGTCATTTCATGCATTTAATGGTCATTTCGATTCATTTCACGATCATTTCCATGCATTTCACGGTCATTCCAAACAATTCCGTATTGATTAACGGTCATTTCCACGCATTTCGCGGTCATTTCCCTTCACTTCGCGAAATGACCGTTAAATGCATGGAAATGACTGCGAAGTGAAGGGAAATGGCCGCGAAATGCGTCGAAATGACCGTTAATCAACACGGAATTCTTTGGAATGACCGTGAAATGCACGGAAATGGCTATGAAGTGAAGCAAAATGACCGTTAAATGCATGAAAATGACCGCGAAGTGAAGGAAAATGACCGCGGAATGCGTCGAAATGACCGTTAATCAACACGGAATTGTTTGGAATGACCGTGAAATGCACGGAAATGACTATAAAGTGAAGCGAAATGACAGTTAAAACGCATGAAAATGACCGCGAAGTGAAGGAAATGACCGTCCGTGTTGATTAACGGTCATTTCGACGCATTTCGCGGTCATTTCCCTTCACTTCGCGGTCATTTCCATGCATTTAACGGTCATCTCGATTCATTTCACGGTCATTTTCATGCATTTCACGGTCATACCAAACAATTCCGTATGATTAACAGTCATTCCACGCATTTCGCGGTCATTTCCCTTCACTTCGCGGTCATTTCCATTCATTTAACGGTCATTCGATTCATTTCACGATCATTTCCATGCATTTCACGGTCATTCCAAACAATTCCGTATTGATTAACGGTCATTTCCACGCATTTCGCGGTCATTTCCCTTCACTTCGTAGTCATTTCCATGCATTTAACGGTCATTTCGCTTCACTTCACAGTCATTTCCGAGCATTTCACGGTCTTTCCAAACAATTCCGTGTTGATTAACGGTCATTTCCACTCATTTCGCGGTCATTTCCATTCACTTCGCGAAATGACCGTTAAATGCATGGAAATGACCGTTAAATGCATGGAAATGACTGCGAAGTGAAGGGAAATGACCGTGAAATGCGTCGAAATGACCGTTAATCAACACGGAATTGTTTGGAATGACCATGAAATGCACGGAAATGACTATAAAGTGAAGCGAAATGACCGTTAAAATGCATGAAAATGACCGCGAAGTGAAGGGAAATGACCGCGAATGCGTCGAAATGACCGTTAATCAACACGGAATTGTTGGAATGACCGTGAAATGCACGGAAATGACTATAAAGTGAAGCGAATGACCGTTAAATGCATGAAAATGACTGCGAAGTGAAGGGAAATGACCGCGAAATGCGTCGAAATGACCGTGAATCAACACGGAATTGTTTAGAATGACCGTGAAATGCACGGAAATGACTATAAAGTGAAGTGAAATGACCGTTAAATGCACATGAAAATGACCGCGAAGTGAAGGGAAATGATCGTCCGTGTTGATTAACAGTTATTTCGACGCATTTCGCGGTCATTTCCCTTCACTTCGCAGTCATTTCCATGCATTTAACGGTCATTTCGCACTTCATAGTCATTTCCGTGCATTTCATGGTCTTTTCAAACAATTCCGTGTTGATTAACGGTCATTTCGACGCATTTCGCGGTCATTTCCCTTCACTTCGCAGTCATTTCCATGCATTTAACGGTCATTTCACGAAGTGAATGGAAATGACCGCGAAATGCGTGGAAATGACCGTTAATCAACACAAAATTGTTTGGAAAGACCGTGAAATGCTTGGAAATGTCTGTGAAGTAAAGCGAAATGACCGTTAAATGCATGTAAATGACTGCGAAGTGAAGGGAAATGACCGCGAAATGCGTGGAAATGACCGTTAATCAACACAGAATTGTTTGGAATGACCGTGAAATGCATGGAAATGACCGTGAAATGAATCGAAATGACCGTGAAATGCATGGAAATGACCGCGAAGTGAAGGGAAATGACCGCGAAATGCGTCGAAATGACCGTGAATCAACACGGAATTGTTTGGAATGACCGTGAAATGCACGGAAATGACTATAAAGTGAAGCGAAATGACCGTTAAATGCATGAAAAAATGACCGCGAAGTGAAGGGAAATGACCGTCCGTGTTGATTAACGGTCATTTCGACGCATTTCGAGGTCATTTCCCTTCACTTCGCGGTCATTTCCATACATTTAACGGTCATTTCGATTCATTTCACGGTCATTTCCATGCATTTCACGGTCATTCCAAACAATTCCGTATTGATTAACGGTCATTTCCCCACGCATTTCGCGGTCATTTCCCTTCACTTCGCAGTCATTTCCATGCATTTAACGGTCATTTCGCTTCACTTCACAGTCATTCCGAGCATTTCACGATCTTTCCAAACAATTCCGTGTTGATTAACGGTCATTTCCATGCATTTCGCGGTCATTTCCATTCACTTCGCGAAATGACTGTTAAATGCATGGAAATGACCGTTAAATGTATGGAAATGACTGCGAAGTGAAGAGAAATGACCGTGAAATGCGTGGAAATGACCGTTAATCAACACGGAATTGTTTGGAAAGACCGTGAAATGCACGGAAATGACTGTGAAGTGAAGCGAAATGACCGTTAAATGCATGGAAATGACTGCGAAGTGAAGGGAAATGACCGCGAAATGCGTGGAAATGACCGTTAATCAACACGGAATTGTTTAGAAAGACCGTGAAATGCACGAAAATGACTGTGAAGTGAAGCGAAATGACCGTTAAATGCATGAAAATGACCGCGAAGTGAAGATAAATGACCGCGAAATGCGTCGAAATGACCATGAATCAACACGGAATATGCGGGAATGACCGTGATATGCATAAAAATGGGGGTGAAGTGAAGCGAAATGAACCGCAAAATGCACGAAAATGACCGTGAAGTGAAATGCACGGAAATGACCGTGAATTTTCGTGAATGAAATTAACCGCAAAGTGAATGAAATGGATTTTCGACCATCGAACTGATAGAATCTTGAAAAATAACTAGGTTAGTTGGCTAAAGTAGCTTCTCCTACCCCAAAATCATATATGGTACGTCAAGTAACTAATTTTGGTTTAGAAGATATTCTTGTTAATGAATAAAGAAATAAATGAAAAAAAAAGGAAAATTTTTTTTATATGCTATATATATGTATTTTTATAAATATGTATTAGAGAAAATTGTAGGTAGAATAAATATCTCCATGTAAAAAATTAAAAATAATAAAAATAAATAAAAAAAATTTCATAAATTGGCACAGACTATAGCTTTGGCTACGGTTATAATCCGTAGCAAAAGGTAAAGTACCTTTTTCGATATATCGAAGGTCTTTCGATGTATCGAAAATTGTTGGATTTTTGAGAAAAACTCACTGGACAGTTCTGGACCATTTTCGATATATCGAAAGACGTTCGATATATCGACGGTTTTTTTTTTTTTTTTTTTTTTAATTTTAATTTTTTTTTTGCTGTTGTAATCCCACTGCTTTTTGTGGGTCCTATTATGAGGTATGTGTTATATCCAAACCGTCCATATTTTTTGCGAACTCGTATTAGGGCTTGAGACGAAAATAAGACGGATCTAGCTATCAAGTGGACCACACTGTTAAAGGCTGTGGATGATTTAACGTCTACCATTGAAACCCTTTAGGGGTTACAGAAGTTTTGGATCATTACAAAATTTGTTTTTCCTCTTCATCCAGGTCTTTGTGACCTATGAATAGATTGGATGGAATATAAATGTTATGGTGGGCCCTACAAAAGTTTCAACGGTGAAAATCAATTTTCTGCTGCTCTTTGTGGTGTGGTCCAGTTGATCTCTGGATATGATTTTCCTTTTTTGTATAATGCTCCGAAATGATCTCAAAATATGGATGAACGTTGTGGATATAATAAATACATAACTGTGGGGCCCATATAACGTTGATCTCTTTTGAACCGTTCGTTCAACTCGGAGTTCGAGGAGCGTAAGCGCTCGTCTTCGAGCACCAGGCGATCCGCCTCAGGAAGGAAAGCAGGGGCATTTTCGACCAGAGAAATGGGGACGTACGCCTGGGGAGTATTCTTGGCAACTAAAAAGAAATGGGCTTAAAAATGTTTTTGGCCCATATACTGATCGTACAGTTGGAAATTTCTCTTATAACAAATATATCTGAAATTGTTAATTTTCATACAAGGCCTGTTTGGTAGCCACTCTTGAAAAAAAAAAAAACAATGATGCATATTTCTATGAAATAGAAAACCAAAGATGAAACCTATATGATGGATTATTGAGATCACTAAATGGACCTACCTTGATCAATATGGACCAACCATTTTCAGTCCATGATTGAATTCTTAGGATCAAGTATTGTAGGAAATTCATGAATCCAAATGACCCCACTATGATTCAGGTAATTTGGATTCAACTTGGACCGTCCATCACTTTCTGTGTTCCACCTAGCATGATCTAGGTCATTAATGCATAAAAGGTACCGCACAGTCTTGAATTTCCAATAACAAGTACATGCAACAAAGAATAATGCCGGACCCACTGTGATGTTTTGTGTAACATCCATCAGTTGTCCCAGCTTATGTTAGGATATATACCTTGCAAGTCATCATCTATGCATCAAAACCAACGAAGTATCAGGATGGGATATATATATATATATATATAGATATATATATATATATATATATATATATATATATATATATCCCAAAAAAAAAAAAAAAGCAATGTCAGATGCCGACAAAGGCATGTAGAAGACAAACCCCAACAATATCTTCTGAAAGCTCAATTAAAACAATAGAGAACCATGACATGCTACATTAAGATCCCCCCAAAGCAGCTCCTTATATTAGAATTATAACTGAAAGTCCACCTTCATGCAAGCATGAGCGAATTTTCTTGTATCATTCTAGCTCTGCTGATTCGAAACCATTAACTCTTTATCTGAAATAGTAATTCCCCAAAAACATTCATGTATATCATGACTACCACACATGAAATTTCGTTACAAACCAAATTCAAACCAAAACTTTCAAACATCTAACAACTGAAGTCTTAGATTCGACCTATACATCTATCTCATTGTAAAAGTGAGTTTCCTATATTATTCTACATCAATGGAAGTGAGTTTCCTATATCATTCTGCATCCATGGAGACAAAGCTATTAAAAACTCTGCTAACTCTATTACACACGAAATTTTGGTTAAATCTGAATTTCACCATTCCCCAATTAAACAGAACTTCAAAACAATAGACAACAAATATCTCCCATTCACTATTTACAGATTGTCTACAATCAATAACTTAACTTATGATACCTTAAGCTTGATTGGTAAGCAGCCATCAAAGAGAACTCCAGAGGCACATCTCCACTTTTTCCATACAGCTTGAATGCTATGAGTAACATCCTTCTCAATGTCTTTGCTCTCATGAATTATCAACCCAAGATATCGAAAACGATCATTTTTTTTCTTTTACTTCTTGGTCTGCTATCTTAACTACTTCCCCATTTCCACTCTTATTGCTACTAAGAATGCATTCCATATACTCAATTTTAATCCAACTAATATTAGAACCTTTAGATTCTAAAGCATCCCTCCATAGTTCTAGCTTTGTGTTTACCCCCTCCTTGTCTCATCAATCGAAACAGTGGCATGTGCAAACAACATATACCATGGACCTCTTCTTGCCTGGCACAAATATTTCTTGGATGGGCTTGATATATGTTACAGATTTTATTGCGGAATTTTGATCACCTACCTCTAATCACTTGAGGCTGCATTTGCTTGTCCTGACTTTTGAGCAGGAAGGATGCTTTACGAGCCAAATTAATCTGTTGCATTTCATTCCAACCTGAAAAAATAATAATAGGACATTGATTTGGGTGGAAAAGGCTGAGAAATAGGATCCTGCATAATGCACCTCCCAAAACATGTGCTGCCCAAGCTCACAATGGAAGCAATAACCATCAGTTCTACCGAAATATCGCATCCGCTTGCAATTTGAGGAGTATGTTGGCCTAAGAGAATAAACTGCTCCAGGACTTTGAATCCAACCACCCATGGTTCAGACACAGACCCCCCACTCCCCCACCAACACCAACAACTCAACCCTGACATGGGCAAGAGCCAGCATATGTATTGCAATGCTTAGTTGAGACTTGCTGAACGAGTCTATCTGAGTCGCCGAGTCTAAAAACCATGCAACCACCTAGTCACAGTAGTAGTAGCAAAATTTGCTACTTAGCAGCCTCTTCCAAACCAATTCTTCGATAGGGCATGTCTGTGAGCTTTTCGATATCTGGCTTGGGAAGGCCTTGAGTCACCCTCACTTGGACCAATCTGCCTCTGACATCAATTGTTGGAAAATTTTCCATTCTCCAATGGAACTCATAAGAAGCCTCCCATGCTTCAATACCACATGCTCAACTGAAAACCGCATCCAAAAGAGACATTTAGCATAATATAAAATCACCCATTGAGTATGTGCATAGACCACAAGTATACCTAACAAAGTCTTATTGAAAGCATAAAGCCAAGCATATGTATCACAATGCTCAGGTGAGATTTGCTGAAATGAACTTGTTGATTAAAATCCAAAGGCTCAACCATATAAAACTTTTATTATCAAAACTATTTAGGACGAGCATGGAGCACCTATCCAATATTCTTCTTTTTTTAACAAAAGAGAGCTTCTAGACATCTATTCTAAGTTTCTCTGTCTGCTAACATAATTCTACCCACCAACTCGATGCCAATAATCAATAGTTGCAGCAAACCGCTCCTCTCACATGAAAGACCACAAACGTTGAAGACTTGATTGAGGGCATGAGTCAACAGAAGGCAGAAAAGCCAACCAAGGACTCAGAGTCACCTGACCAGGCCATGGGCTTGGTTACTGATGGTGGTGGTGGTGATAGGTCTAATGGGTCAAGCAAAAGATGGTGGACAATTTTCTAGGTTGGAGGATTCTAAACCAAGACTGAAAAATGATGATGATAGTGTTGGTTCCATGGATCTGATGGGTCTCCCCATGGAAGGTGGATGCCCAAAAATTTTCTAGAATAGAGATCCAAACTCAATTATATATATATATATATATATATATATATATATATATATATATATATTGATCTGCCTAGTTAAGCCACCAAGTCTCAAGCTATCCTGGTTTGAAACCTGTGACAAAGGCAATAAGAAAAACAGAGCAGGAAACCTCTTATTTTACAATCAGCAACAGTGGCAAATGCATACAACAGATTAGAAAACAGGAAGCAAGAAACCTAGGTACTTGCAGGTGGCAACAGGTTTTTGATTAACTAGATAGTGCTTGAATAGAAATGTGGAAATACTAATACCAACCTGATCTTCATCATCTTCTTCATATTTCGACAACTTCCCTACCACCTACTTTCTAGTCAAGTTCCATAGCCATGTACACTTGTTTCCTTGTTCTTGCATCTTAACATCATCGCCATCTTTCTCTTTTATCTACACCACCCAGCATTTGTGTTCCATATTAGCCAAAATTCGGAAGTGAACACGATCGATAGAATTTCATGCTGAGGTGGGATCAAAGTTGAAGAGTTAAATTTAGAAAATAACGTAAAAACAAGGAGAAATCAGACTCATCTACATATTTTGGGAAATTTATCCCCCAATCTTTATGAAAATTTTATATTGTTAATTGCTTCAAAAAATGATTGAAAAAACCACAACCCATTGTGGAACCCTTTTTAAAAAATTTTAATGACGGCAGGGTGCCCCGCCCCTTTAAGGCCAGACTATTCCCTGCGGATGCATGCAATCACCCACCAACGACATGCATCAGGTAATCCACGGGGAGGGGAATCCCATTGTGGCACCTATAAGCTCTGAAAAAACATATTTTATAAAGGAAAAAATGGAAGCATTATAGGAATCGGCATATCAATTTCTGAGTAAGTTTGGCATGCATATAACACAGGTTTTCAGTTAATTTACTAACTAGTTTGTTTGGGTGTGCCACGAAATTGTGATTTTGGGGCTTCTAAAACATACTTAATTTGGTGTTTCGGCAGTGCAGAAATCAGAATCCGCATTAAGGGTGTTGTTTTCCTGCTTTTTCCACCTCAATCACCATTACGAGACTTGGATGGACTAGTTCTTATCTAAATCACGATTTGGCAGAAGCACGTCCGATCTGCTTTTGGAATCACCACCACCCAAATGTACCCTTAAAATCGTGTAGATGGTTTGGCTGCAGTGTATATTAATAAGACCCTAAAATTGTTTAGATGGTTGACTGCAGTGTGCGAATGACCAGTTCGGGAGTTGCTTAGCTTGCTTTCAGCTTTATATCCATCCAGAAAAATAAATGTGGCCAACATATGCCATCATTCAACAGGCCTTCGCTAGCTATCTCCATCATCTTCTTGTTTGCCAGATGTATGCTTGGTGTGAATGGCAGATGAAATCTGTACTGCATCAGATATAAGTCCTCCCTTAACTCACCATTTACCAAAGATAATCCACATGGTAAATGCAATTGAAATGCATGCAAATAGCAGTAATTCAGATCCACTGGCTTTGATCATCACAATATCACGGTGAGTGCATGCATCTCAGCTTAGAAGTTCATACCAATTAGACTTCCCATCAACTCTAGGTAGTTTGACCATCTTCGCCACTGTCATCATCATCATAGACTTGTCCCAGAATTTACTAAGACAACACTTAAATGCAACATTGGACTACCAACCTTCATTTTGTCATCTCTTGCGTTTATGAGTTTTCCATTGCTTTAGTATATATTGGACCACCTCTTTCAGCGTCGCCTTCCTTCCCTCTTTGAAATTCCATAGCTCTGGTATGGCATATCGCCCACTAGGGTTGTATTCATTCATCTCCATCAAAGCTGTAGCTACACACTTGAAAACCTCGTCACCCCACTCATTTTTTAGTTCCTTTAACTTTTCATCATCCTCATCTATTATTTCCTGCACCAGATAAAATCATTTTCCACGTAAACCTCGGCATGATAAAAAATAAAAAAATAAAAAAATAAAAAGAAGAAAAAGTGCGCACAAATATTCTTCAGAGTCAAGTTAGAGAGAGAGAGAGAGAGAGAGAGAGAGAGAGAGAGAGAGAGAGAGAGAGAGAGAGAGAGAGAGAGAGAGGGGTTAGCAACTTAGCATTATCAAAATAAAAGGTTGGGATATAATCGAAATCAGAACAAAAGTCCCTACAACACGGAAAATAGGCTTCTAGACCCTTAGAGCTCGTTTGGATCATAAATCGTTTTGCTTAAGCTACTTAGGCCTCAAGTAACTTATCTTGGTTTTTACTTATCCAACAGATAAGTATGTCTGGTAAAAACAACATATTTATCAACCAAAAAAGTAGAAAAGTTTGTTCGGTTTCCTGAATTACATACGTAATGTGCATTGCCCATCATGCACAGCCCAACTTTGAAGTGGGCCTCCATCATGTGGGGCCCACCTCCGATGTAGGGCCAACCTTTGATGTGAACCGCTCATTACGTGGGGCCCACCTTGATGTGGGACATCCATCTCATGGGGCCCACCATCAATGTTGATTGTCCACCATGTGGGGTCCACATTCAATGGACACCGCTCATCATGTGGAGCCTACGTTTGATATGGACCATCCATCGTGTGGACCCCACCTTTTGAAGAGAGCTGTCCATCATGCAGTGCCCGCCTTTGATGTGGCCATTCATCATTAGTGGCTGACCTTTGATATGGACCATCCATTATGTGGGGCCAACCTTGATGTTGGTCATCCATCATCTGGGGCCCACTTTCAATGTCCACCACCCATCATGTGGGCCCCCCTTCTAAGTGGGCCGTCCATCATACAGGTGTCACTTTGGGATGTGGGCCATTCATCATTAGGGGCCAACCTTTGATGTGGACCATCCATTATGTGGGCCCACCTTGACACTTGTCATCCATCATGTGGGGCCCGCCCTTGATGTCGACCATCCATCGTGTAGGCTCCACATTTGATGTAGACTGTCCATCAAGCGGGGCCACCTTTGATATAGACCGTCTATCATGTGGAGAGATGAGAGCGAGAGAGAGTGAAAAAGTTAAAAGTTAAAAGGCAATAATTTTTTACTTATAGTTATAAGTTTAAGCTAATAAGCTACTTTCACAAAGGTGGCTGCCAAACTAACTTTTTTTTTTTTTTTAAGTAACTTATTTTCTACCATAAGCTTTTTTTTTTTTTCTTTTTTTTTTTAAAAAAAACAACCAACAACTAACTACTTATGAGGGTGTATTCAAACAAGCCCTAAGTATGACAAAAGGGCTCCCAAGTTCTTAACATAGAATATCTCATCCATTTTCCTTGTTTACCTTAAAAAAAAACGAAAAAACAAAAAAATCAAAATTAAAATCCCACCGTCCCTACGCGTCCGCACAATGGAATCCAAATCAAAATTTCATTGAATCAAGGTGATTTTGAATTCTCGGTCGTGTTTGGTTGAAATGCACTAGAATCCAAATCTTCCTTTAGGGAGTTTGTATTTGGAATGCATAGGAATTCTTCATTATATTCATAGGACCTGGATTTGATTGATTAAATCAGCTTTCATATCCCAAATTTGTGTGTGTGTGTGTGTGATATTTGATAGAGTGATTGTAATAAGCCCATTGAAATATATACTTTAGCCAAAAATGTGGAAATTTGGAGCCTTGGGGTGGGTCACAAACATAAGGATCATAAACAAGTGACTCACCAGCGCTTTTTAACCGTCCATTTAGATGTCCAACATTTGGATGGTTCAAATCATTCTATTGATGTGATTTTAGTGATACAGCCGATATTTGGATTGTTTTAGGGTATCATCAACGTGTCATGTGTACCATGGATTAGTAGTCTAGCAACACCTTTATTACACACGTGACTCTCTTGCCATTAAAAAAGAGCCAAAAAGGCATTTCACTTGGATTACATTGGAATCCCAACATTTTGCTGAGATTTCAAAACGCAACAAAAGGGAGCATTTGAGATACCTCCGATTCCATTTAGCTCCAAATCTAGGGCTGCCAAATGCAAAAAGTCGCTACTTGGATTTGAAATACACCCATTTACCTCCATTTTAAAAAATAAAAAAAAAAATTATTTTTTTTTTTTTTATGGAGATCTTTTTCGAGGTTTTGAACACAAGTATTGATGGGTATATTTGTTTGTCCCAAAAACGATATAATATGGGGTGTGCACTGGATTCATGTAGGACTACAAGACCTCGTATAAGCCAAAAAAGATTTTGGCCCAAAAAATAAAAAATTGTAGGGAAAATAGGAAACATGTAAAACACCGGAATCTCTCTTTTTTTATGCTTTAATATGTATTCAATGGTGTATCAGACCAATCCTTGATAAGAACATCATGTCAACTTGACCTATTGAAAGTCAACCAAACAAGCCCTAATTGAACACAAATAAAGCATGACTCGATGAATTAGGGCCCATCAACATACATCAAAAAGAGGATGGAAAAAAAAAAATGAAAGAAAAGGTTTTCCTCCCAGTTTTTCCCAAAATGATTTATTCCACTTCAATTAATTGAATCTCGCTCAAATCTTGTGCTTTGGTCCAAAAACAGGCCTAGATCTGGTATATAATGAGTTTCCCTCATGGTTGAAATGAAGAATTAAGTGAAAAAACTAGAGAAAAGTTGAAATTTTCCAAATGGGGTCTTATGGCTGTAGTGGCCCTATATCAAGCACCAATATGGCCTTTATCGGCTGATACAGAGATAGCTGATAAGGTTACAATGCAGCCATATCTTAACCGAAATTTTCAAAATCATGATCTTTTCATGAATATTCAAATTGGAGGAACAAGATTCATGTAGCTAACCCCAATTAGTTGGGACAAGGCTTAGATGATGATGATTCCTATTTGGAACATTCGTAAAATGTGTGCATGCACAAAAGAGGATTCAATGCCATGTGGAGCAGTACAACAGATAAATCTGAACAAACACATGATGCCCATGCATAAATGCAATGTAGTATGTAAACAACTAAAGACAGCTATGACAGCATGACAGCAGTTGCAATGCTCGATATATGAAATACACACACCTCCTGCTTATCTCCAACCGAGACCACCTTGTAAGGATGCCATGCAGGATTTTTTATATAGTCTTCCCATAGGGAACATAACTCCATCGTTTTAATTTGTGCTTCTTCTCCTGAAAACTTCAGTGAACAAGCCGCCTGGAATGGTTTTTCATCGAGCTCGCCCATTCTTTTGATGCCAATCAATGCACGGCCACTCAACATCTCTTTCAAACCCTATAAGGCAAGGCAAGGTTCCCCATGAGTTTTTTCTTTTGTTTGTTTCTTTTTCTTTTTCCTTTTCTTTTCTTCTCTTTTCTTTTTTTTTTTTTGGTTTGTAAAATTGAACAAGCTGTCCTCTGTTAGAGACAACAGATTACGTTATTACTTGCTCGTAGTTTCTAAAATTAAATTTGTGCACAGCTTCAAAAGGGGGAAAAACATACAGTAATTAGTTCTTTTCGTGCGTCCTGCAGCTCATCATTGCTCTTACGTTCTTTGACCACGAGAGCCTGATTGAGACTTTCCAGGTCTTCCATTTCTCCTTCTTTCTCTTCCAGGTCTTTCATCTTCTTCTTAGCCACATCGTCCCTTTCTTCCATATGCTTCATTACTTGTAGCTTCCCTTTCAGTTGCTCAATTTCCAACTCCAATGCCTGTTTCTGGTCCAATTTCTTTTCCAACTGAAGTATTTTATTCAGAGCAGCTTCTTTTTCCCTCTGTGCATATTCCCAATCAAATGAGAAATAACGTGAATTCTAGAATTGGCATAGAAATCTGTCTTAGGACAAAATTTATCCAAGATCCAAGCAACCCACCTTTTGCTCTTCTACCAGCCTCAAGACATTCTCATCAGCCTTTTTCTGCTCTAAAGTTGGGCATTGGCATCAACATGGCATGTGATGTAGGATGTGTGATCTAGGCTAGATATAATGTAAGGAAATTAAAGACAAATTGAAGAGCAAATGTACGGATATGGGAATCTAGGGTTATGGATTTGAAAGAAATTAGGGCTTTGGTAGGATTTGGGGATTTATGATTTTATATGGAATTGAGGATTAGGATTTTACGCTAGGGTTTATGGGATAGGAAGATGGATTGAAGAAAGGGAAGAAAACAAAGAGAACGGACTGACTGTACAGTTGTACGACCCTGTCCATACATGTAGGGGCTGATGGTGATGGGTTGGGTTTGGTGGAGCAAGGATTAAGAAGGATGGGTTTGGGGTAGTAGGTGGTTTAGGTTTAGAAGGAAAGAGTAAAGGGGTTTAGGGTTTTGAGAAGAAAAGAAGGATTTGAGAAGAAGATGAGAGGGACAACAGAAAATACATTTTCAAATAGTAACAAAGAGGATAGATTAGGCTTCACGGCTTAGCTTCACACCATCAATCTCCATTCACAAGAGATTTTCCATCTTAAAACAAGAGAGTTTTTTTTTTTTTTTTTTCAAAACATTCAATAATGGCTAGAGCTGGATGTTCAAGCCTTTTATAGTCTCAAGAGACTTTTTACAAAAAGGCGCTCTTAGATGAAAATCCTCACATAAGGACGTTCAATGAAATAACATTTGTTCCTAACCCCCTAATCTCAACAAAATATCAAAATAAATTCAACATGAATAATCAACTAAATAAAAGAAATAAATCTAAAATATCGTAAAGTCTACGACCAATGTGATCTAAGATCACAATAATCTAACCGTCCAATCGAAGCATTCTCAAGATACAACCATCCGATCAACGTGTCCTCGCAATCCAATGGTCCAAACTCCTCGATAAGCAATCCACATGCATCTTCCTAGCATAGGGTCTTCGAATATGCATGATCAATGACGTGAGGTCTTCAGCATGGCCCACCTGGGCCCATGTAGAGGTCACCAGGCCAAAGTGAAATTGGAGTTAATCTCCTCCTCTGGTAAACTCTATAAAGTGCTAGGATGTCCTCATCAGCACAGGTGCAGGATCAATGCCATGCCATTCATCATGTGGTCAGTGGTGAATAATCTTTTGGACCAAACATCTGGCCTATACACTAATCAGGTGGGCCATGCTTTTAAGATAAAAGGGGCAGTTAGGAAACAGATAACCAATGATGCTGATGCAATAGATGAGTGGACCAGCCTGATATGTATGATAGGACACATTCACATTGGGACTTACCTAATGAATCTCCACGTAAGGGACCTATCCATATGACCGGTTGTAAATAGCATTCCTCATAAAACAAAAATCCAGTGATTTTCAAGTACCAAACTTGAAAAAATAATTGCAAGAACTAAGAAAAGTTGCTAACTACTGAGAGAGAGGAAAACAACACATCATATCCCAAGAAATCAAAATGTCTGTATGAGAATCCACAATCCTGCAATACATACAAATGAAATGTGTGAACATGGTCCTTCCTAACACGTGCATAGTGTGAACATGGCTTACGAAACATTCTAAAATGATCACCATTCTAAAATGAGATCAAACTGAAAGTGTGTAAACAAGCAAATGAAACATACCAACGTGCCAAAAGAGTCCCAAGTGTCCAAGGAATGATTTTCTTCATGAATAATTTTTGGACAAGTTCCAATGTGCCTCTTAAGGTGACTTGTTCCATTCGAACTTCCGCATGTAAACAATTGTTTACATTGTTTACAACGTGCCTTTTCTGAACCATCTGGTAGCTTAAGTTTTGTGAAATTACTCCAAACAGAAGATTTTAGTCTGTATGAGAATCCACAATCCTGCAATACGTACAAATGAAATGTGTGAACATGGTCCTTCCTAACACGTGCATAGTGTGAACATGGCTTATGAAACATTCTAAAATGAGACCAAACTGGAAATGTGTAAACAAGTAAATGAAACATACCAACGTGCCAAAAGAGTCCCAAGTGTCTGAGGACTGATTTTCTTCGCGAATACTTTTTGGACAACTTCTAATGTGCCGCTTAAGGTGACTTGTTCCACGCGAACTTCCACATGTTAACAATCGCTCGCATTGTTTACAACGTGCCTTTTCTGAACCATCTGATAGCTTAAGTTTTGTGAAATTACTCCAAACAGAAGATCTTAGCTTTCTCTTAACTGTTGTTGGCGGTGAATCATTTTCAATGTCTATGGGAGTATTCTCATTCTTGTCGTTTTCACTAATCTCCAACATGTTTAATCAAATAGTTCCTGTAATAAATGCAATTTATGATAAATACAAACTAACACTAAAAATACATAAATAGATTGATCATACTTATGAAACACGTTGAAAGGATGAAAGCAAAACACATTTATTCAACTAAATGATGCCAAATATCCTATAATTACGGTTTTCTGAACTGCGGTATGCATGGTGCGTGTGTCATCCACTATGAGGCCATTGTGTTAACGGTTGAGATAACCAAGCCATGGCCCACTTGTCAAATCGCGCAATAATAACATTGGCTAGACCATCATATAGCATACCTCATGTTTTGGGTTCTTTGTCCAAGCAAACAAAAATAAGAAGTACAACCATATTGCTTGTTCTTAACTGCATATACACTTCCATAGATAAGATAGTATAAGCCGCCAACAATCGGATCATACAAAATGTTCAAAACAATCCAACCTAATTTTGTTTAACCATATGTCCCCAATAGTAATGTCATGTTCCAATTGACTGAAGAAAACACACACGAGTCTATGAAATGGCTACTAATGTGCTAACAAAACAACCCATCACCCTCTAAAATCATGTATTTTGCCCCTATCTGAATTTTGGAATTGTGTAATTTTTTTGTGGGTCCATCATTCCTGGTCAGACGGATCTTCCGAATGGATTGGATGGAATATACAAAACATAGTGGTCCGCCCCACATGCAATCTAGAAGGTTTTTAATGGGAACTTCATAATCCCAACCGTTTACCTGGTAAGGCCCGCCTGAGTTTTAGATTTGCCTGATTATTTTGCTCCAAGAAGAAAAATATGGGCCACAAACGCTGGGCTGATTGGATGTCAATAAAATATAACAGTAGGCCCACATGTTAACTTGTACATTAAGCTTAACGCAGAAACATTTGTAGTAGGTTGGTCCTCATATTTCCTTATAAAGTGTTGACAAGATTGTCGACATTCATACATCAGTCTCCTATTGTTGTTTGCATTGATTCATGCGTCGTTGGTGCTTTTAGCTTTCTACCCATTGCTTGTGTGAAAAAAGAAATGGAAAAGACTTCCTATGGTATAGCAAGGAGGACAAGAAGAAGTTGGTGCTTTTAGCTTTCTACCCATTGCTTTTAGCTTTCTACCCATTGCCCATATACTTCATGTCTATTTTTAGATGCCCGGTGGCTGTTTTATCCTCCTTAGACAAAATCAGAAGAGACTTCCTATGGCATGGCAAGGAGGACAAGAAGAAGTTGCATCTTGTAAAGTGGAAGGAGGTGTGCTGCCAAAATCGCATGGAGGGGCTGGAGTGAAGGATCTTAAAATCATGAACCAAGCTTTGTTGGGTAGATGGATCTGGCGACTAGGAATGGAAAGTGGGACTCTATGGAATCTTATCATTAAAGGTAAATATGGCAGTACTCAGAATGGGTGGTGGACCAAAGACGGGGCTCTAAGAAATGCTTCTAACATTTGGAAAGGTATATCCAATTTGAAGAAGGATGTTATCAGCCATATCGGTTTCACTGTGGGCAATGGGGAGAGAATTCGCTTCTGGTTGGACCCATGGAGAGGCAATCAGCCGTTGAAAGAACTCTTCCCCAACATTTTCAGGCTTGCGCCGGTAAAAGACATCACGGTAGCCAACTGCTACTCTGCTACTGAAGGAAATGTTGCGTGGAGCATCAATTGCAGACGCAATCTAAACGATTGGGAAGTCAGCGAGTTCTCGGAGCTGCTTCTTTTCATCGATGGTTTAAGCCCTTCCCGTACTCAAGCCGACTCCATTTTTTGGACTTTGGAAAAATCTAGCCTTTTCTCTGTTCGCTCCTTGTACGACTTCCTCCTCAACGGCAAGACAATTTCTGAAAATCGTATCCCTCATTTCTGTTGGAAGTACTCTGTGCCCCCTAAGTTATCAGCTTTCGGATGGCCTGTGAGCAAAAGAAAAATCCTTACTATTGAAAACCTCAGGAAAAGAGGAATGGTTATTCCTAACATATGCCTGTGTTGCATGAGGGAGGAGGAATCTGTCAACCACCTGATGCTTCACTGCCCCTTCGTTTTTGAGATTTGGTCGAACTTTCTCTCCCGTTTCAACATTAGCTGGTGTTTTCCTAATTCGGTCGACCTTCTGCTTCTAGCGTGGCACGGGGTCGCTTTCTGCAATACCGTAACTAGACTTTGGAGGATGACTGTTTTAGCGATCTGGTGGTCCGTTTGGGAAGAAAGAAATGGCAGATATTTTAGAGACTCCTCCAACTCTGCCCGGGTGGTTGCTTCCAGGGCCAAGCGTAATTTGATTGAATGGGCCTCCTATGATGACAAGCTTAAAGACTGCGACTTGATGTTCTTGGGTTTCTAGCTCTTTTCTCCTCCTTCCCTGGTTTTTTTTTTTTTTTTTTTTTTTTTTTTGTGCTGTCTGCTATCTCGGCAGGCTGCTTTGTAGTTTCTTGTTTCTTCTTTTTCGCTTTTAATAAATCAGCGTTATCTTTCAAAAAAAAAAGAAAAAAGAAATGGAAAAGGGGGGAGAATTGGAAGATTGGATTTAATTCATGAGAACGGTCACCTAGGGCATGGTACCAGAACTTGTTATACCGTTGGATATTTTCCTCCAACATGCTACTTGTGCAAGACATCAGTACAGTGAGAACCGAACGGTAGGCCCCACCAGGAAGATCACCTGGGACAAAAATCAGCCTGGCGTGCTCATTAAGTGGGCCACACTGTTGGAATCAATAAACAACTGATGGTTTCACTTGACATACAGTTGTGGCCGACTTCATGATCTGATCAACCAGATTTTTGAAAATGGTCAGGTTCTTGGTGGGGCCCATATTTTCGTGGCACTAATTTCCTAGAACAGTGGGTGTTGGTAGGAAAGATGATATGGTATCACAAGCTGTGGCATTGTGGCATGTAGGTGATCTGGTCTCTTAATTTATTATTTCTAAGACTTCATTGACGGTCCACATTACATTATAAGAAGATCCGTGACAAATTACTCATTATAATCTTTTTTTTAAAAAAAAGAGGACTTCTTCGCTTTTCTTTTCTTTTTTCTTTAAGTTACACCATCCAACTCTAGTTCATTCAGGCGATGAATCTTCACCTACCTGACTTATATGTCGAAATCGAACAATCGCTGCATGGGCGCGTCCCAACTGGACCAGTCCTGTGTCCTCATTACTCAAATCACGGTTGGACTCATTTGGAATAGTCGGGGGTTGAACTGTTCCTGACCAAAACTGAGTCCGACTCCGGCGATTCCAATACTAACCATTTTGGAATAAAGAAAGCAGTTATCTATATTGTAAGAAAGCACTATTGTTGTTGGTGATTATGGTGTATTAGTTTCTAATCCAAAATAAACAGAAACTAGGGCTTGAGTCATGACCCGGCGACAGATAACCTAAGTTCAACATTGATGTCTCGGGTTCGAGCCGGAGTTACCCATTAGACTAAAATGTCAATTGGGCATGCACATCTAAATCTACGAGTATGTGGAACCCCTTCAAATGCACACGATTTGGTATTGTTGATAATCTAAATCATACAAACCTGTAAGCAATCCTTACAACCAAAAACCGCATACACCCAAAATAGAAGTATTTCTTTGTTCCCATGGTTTGGTATTGTGGATAATCTGAAATTCACCCGATACGAGATGCAATATGAGAGAGAGAAAGAGACGAACCTGCTTACGGCTGCAAGGGCTGTTAATCGCCGACGGTCCCCCGCAAACGGTCGTTAGTAGAGAGAGAGAGAGGGGGGGGGGGGGGGGGGGGGGGGTTGGAGGTGAAATGAACGGAGGGAGGGAAAGAACGGTCAGGTGGCTACCGTACGAGGTATCAGAGTGACGGAGAGAATGAAAGATTGGGGGCGGCAATTAGGATTAGAAATGCTCTAACGGGCCGGGCCATGTTCACGACCTTTTATTGTGCTCTAAGCCCGAGCTGGGCCTGATTTACAACCAGGCTCCTTATTTAAGCCCCAGCCTGGGCCTGATACACCAGCCCAAACCCGGCCCGATGCGGGCCAGCCTGGTCCATTGACGGCGCTAGATCCAGCATGTCGCCACCGGCGGGGCCCACGTGGTAGAAGCTACTGTGATTTGTGCATGCAAGGGTCGTGCTTGACTCGGTGTTTAATTGAGCGCCTTGAAATGGTTCGATATGACGGAATCCGGATATCCAACAGTTGTTTCGTTTATTTGTTGTAATAGTGATCAGGCAATTCAGGAAAGGTGATGGACTCTTATTGCCTTGTGTCATATCAACGTTATCTTCCACAGCAGCTTGTAGTGGATGTTTTTCTTAAAAGATTAAAAATTAATTAATTAATTAAAAATGACTAAAATAATGTCAGTTTTTTTTTTAAATATGTAAATGTGGCTCATTATAATTAACATAATATCAAACTAGAGATATTAAAAAAAGAAGAAATAAATACATGCGTAAGAACAAATAATCCAGATGAATGGTTAGAGATTAATCTTCTAAACAAGGGCTTAGTTAATCGAAATCTAGCAACCTAGGGTTATGGGCATTTAATTTAATCACACGGTATTGCAGTGATGATGTTGAACAGTAGCAATATATGCTAAGATAAACTAGGCTAAGCTATGCTATGACAAACAAAAAGAATATAAATCGAGTTTCATGTAGGGCCACGAGTTTTTCATTGTTGGGTTTCCTTGCTGGTATATGATACTTCGGATTTATGACTTGCATTTCGAATAAGACAATCTCCATAAATATGAAATTCTTAGCTTTTATATCTCAACTTTTTCATAGATACTCATCTAAAGGACATTACTATATCTATATTTAAACTTCCTGAATCTGAAATCAGTAGAGTCATTGTTGCATCTGAATGACCCGATTACAGCCATTTATACTCTTCCATAATCTCGCTATATTCTAATAGTGGAACTAGTGGGTCTGGATACCCCGGATCCTAATCTCCTAATATTCTGATTTCGGATCAATGCATGGATATGGGCTTGATCTGTTAGTGTCAATCATATATTTTATTTGAGTCCGTGTTTTAACCAATCAATTTTGATATTGGTCTAATCTTTGAATATCTGGAATCTTTGTGATCATTACTAGAGCTTCAAATGTCTCTGAAAAGTTCTCCCATTATAGAGGATTGTGAGAAATGGCTTTATTGGGTATAACATAGTTAGATACATGAAAAGATTATTTTCCTTGGAAGGTTTTTATAGATGTGCTAGGTACGTTGTCTCAATATCATGCCACAGAATTACGACAACGTGTTATTCATCGTTTCGATCTTCTAAAGGCGTGCGCATGATTCTATGCCACCACATTAGTAATAGAAGATGTATCGCTGAAGGAATTACAGGAGAAGATATATTCAGTTACGAGTACGGTTTTGTCGGTACTGAACACATAGAATTGACAAGTGATGACATCTTATTAGTCCATGTCGATAAGTCAAAACAGGCATAAACAATTTGAACCGTCTTTTATAAATAAGGTCTATAATCCCATAATCATGCTTTATTGATGGTCTTATCCTTTGATTTTTAGATATAAATAAATAAGAGTTATTAAAATTTTCCTTATAATTCTCCTAAACTGGTATGCACAGAGTGATGGTTATGATTTGTGCAATCCCAATAATCATGAGGCTAAGTGTATTCGAAGGCATGTATTTGATTTACATGTGTGATTAAGAAATGTAAGCGTGTTAGAGTAGTACTCAACTTAATGTTTGATTGAACGTCGATGCCTCCATGCTGATGTTGGGAATTTTGACCTGCAGAATCACATAGATCTAGATCTATGATAGCAGTCCAATGACACCAGGCACACACAAGAGAACACAGATTTAATATAGAAAACCCTTGCGGAAAAAAACCACGGCACAAAGCGACAAATCTTCACTATGAAAATAGAAATTACAAAGAGAGAGGACTTACCCGATTCGAACAACCTAGAATCTCACCCTTGCTACACCATTTATAAACCCTAAAAAATCGTTTTAGGAACCTTTGGAACTACTTTAGAAAGCCTTAGCATACATTCGAATCCCGCATACACCCTTTTATATAAGTTTAGAAAGAAGCAGACTCGGAATAGAAAACAAAATCCGCAGAATCTACGTTTCCGCAATCGCATCTGCGGAACTCTTCGATGTCATCGAAGGTCTCTCAATGACAGCTTCGATATCTTCGACGGTCATTCGATGATATCGAAACAGAACCAAAACTGTCCAACGACCAGGGGTGAAAAATTCAACAATTATCGATGTCATCGAAGGTCTCTCGATGACAACCTCGGTATCATCAACGGTCTGTCGATATCATCGACAGACCAATAGACAGATCTAAGACATCTGTCGATATCATCTAAAACCCTGTCGATATCATCGACAGACCACCAGACTGATTTAAGACATCTGTCCATAACAATCTTCACCATGTCTTCAATCTTCATCCATGTAGCTTCTTGTCCCCTTCTCTTATTTCTACACCATATCAAAGCTTTTCTCGCACACTCCGTCTTTCTTTTACATCATCGCCAAGCCCAGAGAAGTTGCACAGAACTTGAACTTCTATGTAGGAACATTCTTGTTGATCATATCTGCCGGATTTAAATCCACATGCCCAACTACCTTTGCTCCTGTCTTCCTAAAAGAAAAAGACGTAGTCTTCTTACCATCTCACCGCTACCCAATATTTCTTGCCGGGGTACTTGCTCACAACATTGATAGCCTGTGAAATAACCGGTCTAATCCAGACCATGACATACACTGCCAACCGCATTCGAAACGAGACTCATGAGATATCCTGCTTTTCCTCATCTGTTTTACGACATATCCTGAGGAAAACTTGAGGAGAGACGCGTAGGGAACGCTCTCCGGCTTTACGTGGCCATCACATCCTTGATCAATACCTACACGCAAGGTATTTCTCCTGTGATTACCAAAGCCTACTCCTCTTTCAGTCTCAATGCCGAGAACCATCTTTGCAGCCCCCCGATCCTTCATCCTGAATGTCCCACTTAACTTAGTCTTCAGTGCATTGATTTCAGACATGTCATAATTGGCGATCTACATGTCATCAATTCCTGACTCATCATGAAGGATTCAAACTACTGCCTAGACGACAGGTCGAACCATGACCTCCTGCAAAGTCTTTTCTCAGCCTCTTTAACTTCGAACCGCTCTGGTTGCTTCATGTAGATTTGCTCTTCACTTTTTCTTGCAGAAGTGCAGACTCCATATCTATCTTTCCAGCTCAAGATCACATTGACCAACCAGCGCCAATCACGGATATAATAGACACCTGTTATACCATCGGCGCGAATATCTCTAAGAAACTGATCCCTTCTCTCTGAGCATAACTCTTCGCTATCAACCTCGCTCTGTATCTATGTTGTATCCTCCTGAAGATCCGCCTGCACCCAGCCGCTCTCTGGCCCACTAGAAGCTCCATCAACTCCCATATGTCAGTCTGGTACAACTAATCCATCACATCGCCCATAGTCACCTTCCACTTCTCAGCACCAAGCTTACCTAGAGTCATTAGAATAGAAGATGAATCCCCTGCGATATTGGAGTCATCTATGTACCTCACCGATATCCTGCGATCATGCCGTGTGATTCTTCTCCCAGGTGGCTGCTTCACCTGCTTTGTATCTCTGTCCGCACGTCTCAGCCTTCTTGCCCTGCCCGCTTATGTGGTCATGCCCAACATGCCACACACGTACAGAGGTGAAATCCGCTACATCCACTGCAGCTCCACCTTTTGATGTGCTCCCGATCAACCTATACAAGTTACCGAGTCGTTGCACTTTCATGATTACCCGTGCCTCCTTAGATACCTTAAGAGCACCATCAATACCTGTGTACTTGCATCCTTTTGCCTCAAGTATACCAAGAGAAATCAGATTTTGCTTCAAATCAGGAACGTGTTTGACATCAGTCAAGGTATGCTCCACCCCATCAAACATCCTGATACGCACCGTACTAACAACCACAACATTACAGGCAAAGCCATTGCACATAAACACTTGTCCACCATCGCACTCGCTATAGCTGACGAACCAACTCCAATGAGGAGTCATGTGAAAAAATGCCCCCGTGTCTAGCATCCACTCATCCTTACGATCATCGTATGGCCGCTTGATTGTAAACACAGACAAGACATCATGTAACACCCCGGAAAATCGGGGGTCGTGCAAAGACTCGACTCCCGAGTTCCCGAGTGTCACTTATCATGCATTTATATTTTTTTTATGATTAATCAAATTTAACTGCGTAATTTTGGAATTACCTGAAGCATGAGCACAATCGCACCAGTCTACTGAAATGAAGGAAAACTCACAAATATACAGGTCCAAAAATAATAAAGGGTCGCCCAAGGCGTTGCCCAACAGGATAATGAAAAAAAGGCTATATCCAAAAGACAAAAGCGGAGCCCGCGGCTCAGCAAATCCAAATTCAGCCCGATCAAGCCGATGGAGAGCCGCCCATCAGCTGAAAGTAGGAGAACCCATCCTCCTCGTCAAAGCTCACCTCGCCAGGTTCCTCATGCACTGGATCACCTGCATCTATGAATGGGTCTGGTTGGTGTTTTAAAACACCGTCCCAGAGTGGGAGTGAGTGATCAACTCAGTGAGAACTGTTGGTCTCGAGTTACAACAGGCATCAATTATAATAGAAATTTAATGAAAAACAGTTAATCAGCAACACCTAATAACTCTTATTTAAAATGCATGCATGCGGGATGATATGATGCATGCCCTCGCCACAACACTCCCTCAAGCGACTCCATCTAACGATCGCATATGACAACACTCTCTCAGAGCGACCTCGACTTCCGAGTCGCCACCCTAACTAATGCGTGCAATGCGTCGTGTTAGCCGAGTTATTAGTTAAGTCCATTCATCCAGCAGGTTGGGGATTCTGATTCACCCTACGTATCAATGCCCTAAGCTGATTTGCGAGGCCCAAGCCCCATCAACGCGTGAGGCCGAGTCCCCGCGGTCAGTGATCCCGTCGGGATCCTCATTCCCGACTCCAAGCACATGAGGAGTGCCGATAGGAAGGGATCGCTCGCGGTCACTACGGGGAGGCGCGGGTACCCCAGCGTAGGCCGACAGCTCGGACACAGTGTCCCATTCCACTATGCCCGGCTCACGAGACTGTGGACCCATTTCAAGTGGATTTTCGATGGGCTACAACGGTTGCAGGGTGGTTCAGGTTCCATACATATGTGGGCACACAGGGTTAACAAACATGGTTGATCAGATTGCAGGCTAGATCGCACGAGCCAGGCGAGCGTGGGACGAGCGACCTCGGGCACGAGAGACCCATGCAGTTGAACTACAGCCACCCGAACGCACTCGTCCAAACTCAGGGGTTTAGCCTCGAGGCGGTCCTACCCTTGGAGCCGCATTTGCTCTCCTCATGTTTCCTGACCAACCCAATGTAAAGAGGGTCATCCTTAACAAGCCGACTATACAGTCTGTCACTAACATGTCATCATCATACTCCATGCATCTCAGTCATCCGAATTAGATGATCCTAGCAAGCAATCAAGCAATATAGTGCATGTGAGGTGTGTGGGTGTGTGTGAGAAAGTTACGCACTTCCTCCATCTCAAGCCATCTTATGCATAAGAGTAATGGAAGCATACACAACATGAATTCATAACTTGTGAAAGAATGACACGTCATAAGCATATTAGCATCCATTCACGAACATCATGTGCATCAACAAATAACATTATGAAGAACATCATGTGCATTCATACAATTTCAAGAACCTACAATTCCTATGATTTCTCTAGGCTTTCAAATGTACCAATCAAGCATCCAAAATCATTAAGCTAGTATTATAATTGGTGCTAGGCCACCTAAGAACAATAGTCCGCACCTTGTGATTCGTTGGAGACTCGAAAACGACCTATGAACGTCGATTTGGGGGCCGGTTGGTCGGAATCCCTAAAGCAAGCAATTTCATGTTAGAAATCTATGACAATCCCTTCTCAACACAAGGGTTTCAAGAAAAATGGGTGATGGATGTACCTAGGCGATCAATGGAGCGATTTTGGTGATTGTGGTGCACGGTTTCTTCTTGGAGAAGGTGTAGGAGGTTGTGGGTTTGATCCTCTTGGGCCCCACCTTGATTGAGAGTCCACCTTGCTCTCACCTTCACTCTTTCTTCTCCTTTCTCCTCTTTCTCTTCTCCCTTTTCTCTCTCTCTCTTTTCCCCTTTTCTCTTAGGGCAAAATTCGTATGGGGAGAGGGGTGCCCAAATGAAACCCTTTATATAGTGCCAGTTTTGGTGCAATTGGCCCCAAGTGTTGGGTCTTTACTATACTAACCCTATGGGAGGGTTTTTCTAGCCTATGGGGTGTACTAGTCGATATACACCGTAGGATAGTTAGTCCTAATGATGATCTACGTATGGACACAATCGGCCCGCCATTTCGACGCGCCGATCGACAGATATGATTAGAAGTCTGTTCAACGGTCACCGATGGTCGATCGGGGCCGCGGCTATACGGATGTGAGCGGAGAAATATCCTTAATCCACGGGTAAAGTTTGGTCGTAAACCGATGGTCCGAAATCCTCAACTTGGCGTAAGAGTGGACGACACAAATCACTTAAGTTCCCATAATTTTCCAAACTAGCCTTCTAGGGCTCCCTATTGAAGTTGGGGTGGCCCTGATGCCCCCTAAGCCGCCATTTTCGGTGGGTAGGTGTCTTATGGCTTGACTAGGGTCCATGCAAAATTTTAGGGCGAACGGATGAATGGATTTATGATCTGAGCAAGCGTTTCCGACCTTTAAGTGGCCATTTGGGGGCCATTCTGATTGATGAGGCATTTCTGGTGGCCCTCTGGCCATAAAATTTATAGGGTAGGTGATCCATGGCCCGATGAAGGGCCATGCAAAATTTGGGAGCGATCGGATATGGGGTTTGATCGCACGGGTCCGATTTACGATCAACGGTCATCGTGCCACGATCGGGGCCCAGATTTGGTGGGCAGGCGTTGAAAAATACATTAAACCATCACCGTAAATTTGGAGTAAATCCGACGGCTGGAAGGCCCGGAGTCTCAGTTTCTTTTGTCAGTGCCAGATTTTAATCTGGCATTGGTGGGGTGCATCTGGCAATTGCCAGATGCCACTTCTGGGTGTCCACTGGCTCCGCGGTCCGCGATGGACCACAAGCCCAGTGAGACCAACAGCCACACCAAGATTTAAATTTTTCTGACCATCCTCGGTCGCTATACGGCCTGCACGAGCCGTCCTTTAATTGTAAACAGCCATCTGGCTTGACGGCCCGTACTTGTCCCATCATAACAAAACTGGTCCACCCTAGCATAAACTAACATTGAATGTTAATGGTCATTTAAGTGATATTATAAGTTAATTAAAAATAAATAAATTTCAAGGATTTTTTGGAAACCCAAAACAGTGAAAATCCGGGATGTTACACATCACCATCACATCCACTTGATCCATCTGACGTGGCAATATTGACGTTCCTGTACGAAGCCTCAGAATCTTCCCTCTTCGATTTAGGATTTTCACAATCCCTCTTCACATGTCATTCCTTCCCACAATTCCAGCACTTTACTTTTCATTTGCCCTTACCCTTGGATTTGGATCTATAACCTGAAGAACCCGTACCTTGTTCAGAATTCCTACCCATTGTAAACAGTGCATCAGAAGATGTCCTCATGTCGCCGTTTAGCTTTCTCAAAGCCTTCCCTTGAAGGGATGAGATAACAGTGTCGACACTCAGGGTTTTATTCGTGCTGCACATGGTGTCCTTAAATAACTCATACGATGCCGGAAGAGAATTCAACAACATACATGCTTATTCTTCATTTTCATCACTTCCTCCATATCTAGCAATTTGCAAACTAATTTATTAAAATTGTTGATGTGAGCCTCCAGATCTCCACCCTCTGTCATCTTGAAGTTATACCACTGCCTCTTCAAGTGTAGGCGATTTTCAGAGAATTTTTTCGCATAGACATCATCTAACTTCGCTCATAACTTAGCCGCAGTTTTCTCCCTCATAACGTTGTAGAGAACCTCATCCGTGAAACATAAACGGATCGATGATAATGTCTTCTTATCAAGAGTATTCCATTTATCATCAGTCATAGTAGACTTTCGCTCCTCAAGAGCACCATCTTCGCCTTGCTTGATTAAGGAACTCATCATCTTGATCTTCCATAACTCAAAATTATTTTTCCCTGAGTACTTCTCAATCTCATACCTGGTGCTCGCCATTATTACTAATTCCTCAAATTTAGATCTGTGCCCAACGATTGCTCTGATACCACTTGTTGGGAATTTTGACCTGCGGAATCACACAGATCTAGATCTAGGATAGCAGTCCAATGACACCAAGCACACACAAGAGAACACAGATTTAACGTGGAAAACCCTTGCGGGAAAAAACCACGGCACAAAGCGACAGATCTCCACTATGAAAATAGAAATTACAAAGAGAGAGGACTTACCCAATTCGAACAACCTCGAATCTCACCCTTGCTACACCCTTTATAAACCCTAAAAAATCCTTTTAGGAACCCTTGGAACTACTTTAGAAAGCCTTAGCATATATCTCAATCCCGCATACACCCTTTTATATAAGTTTAGAAAGAAGCAGACTCAAAATAGGAAACAAAATCCGCAGAATCTGCGTTTCCGCAATCGCATCTGCGAAATTCTTCGATGTCATTATAATGCCCTGAAAATCGGGGGTTGAGCATAAACTTCACTCTCGAATTCCAACGCATCACTTATGCAACATAGATAATGATGATTGAATGTTGTTCATATTAGTGCATTAAACATGAGTAGGATTATACTAAAACAGCATATCATACTCCAGAGACAGTTAAATTACGCAAGCGGAAGACTGTGATAGATATATAAAATATATAAACTGTTGTAAGTCTCCAGATTGTGAACATGTTACCAGGTTAAATATATACATGTATACTTAAAAAATGAACAAAATGAATATACATGGGTGTTCCAAAAGTGTATAATAACAAGTGTAATGACATCTAATCAGCATCCCTGTAACCCCGTCAATCAGAACATGGTCTACATAGACCCGCCTGATAGCAGCATAAAGGAGAAACCCTCATCATCACCATAAAAGTCCGGCTCCGCTTCGTAAGCATCGTCATCATCTGAAACTACAACAGGGTCTGGTTGGTGTTTAAAACACCGTCCCGTAATGTGGGAGTGAGTGATCAACTAAGTGGAACTATAAAGTAAAGGTTAGCATGTTATCAATTCAATCAAGCAGTAATGATAAAGCAGTAAATCACACATCTCTAAGTACTCTTGTTAATGCAAGAATGGTATGAATGTATGATGCATGCCCTCGCCTACGCTCCCTCAGCGACTTCATCTAACATTCGCGCATGAACAACACTGCCTCAGTGCTTGACCTGCTACGCCTGAACGCACGCATAATGCGGTGCATGCATATGATTACCAAGTTCTTGTTAGTCTTTTTCATACAGCATTCTACAAGTTTTGGGTCTTGCAGATCGTATTTAAAGTGATTAGTGCCAATTTCACAGGTACTATAGGTTAGCACTTAGGTAATTCTTGTTTAATTTCTAAAGGATTTGAGGTTTGAGCAGTTAATAAGGGGTTAGGATCAACCCCTTGCCTAAGAACATCTAACTCCAGGTTGACAAAAATCTGGGGCGTTACAGTCATCGAAGGTCTCTCGATGACCGATTCGATATCATCGACGGTTCTTCGATGATATCGAAACAAAACCAAAACTATCCAGCGACCAGGGGTGTGAAAAATCCAACAATTATCGATGTCATCGAGGGTCTCTCGATGACAGCCTCAATATCATAAACAGTCTGTCGATATCATCGATAGACTAACAGACAGATCTAAGATATCTGTCGATATCATCTACAACCCTATCGATATCATCGACGGACCACCAGATAGATTTAGGACATCTGTCCATAACAGCTGAAACAACCAAGTAAGACTAAATTGGAATATTCATCTATCATTTTAACCATTGGTCGTAACAACAATCAAATGATTTGATTTGCCAAAGGTGCAAGGGTTAGTCCTTCCCCATCAGGTCGTTGTATCTTCGGATCCATTGAAGTGCATAGAACCCCCAAGTATGGGGCCTGCAGTGATGTGTGTGATTACATCCATACCATCCATTTGTTTTGAAAACTCATTTTAGAACATCATCCAAAAAACGAAGCAAATCCAAATCTAAGGTGGACTATAATATAGGAAACAATAGTAAATGACTATTAAAAACTTTTTGTGGGCCACAAAACATTTGGATTAAGGTGATATTTGTGTGGTGTCTTCATATACATCTTTGTGAGCTTATCAGCCGGTTGGATGGTAAATAAACATTATCGTGAACTCTATGAAGCTTTTAACTGTGGACATTTAATCACGGTCATTTCCTATGGTGTGGTTAGAGGTGTGCATTTGTGACTCGATCCGGCGGATCCGACCCGATCAGACCCGATCCGCCCCGTTCTGAACAGAACCAACGGCCAAGATCGAGCCTGATCGGGTTGTGATTTTCAGATCCGATTTTTTTCAAGTCAGGTCCGGATAGACCTCTGTACTGACAGACCCGACCCGGATATCCGAACCGAAGGGACCTGAACCGCACCGAACAGACCCGGACCGATAGCGGGCGGTAGCGGTAGTATACAATATTTTTTTTATATTTTACCCTAACTTTCTTAAAAATAGATAGACAGTGCGGATAAAATATATAGATTCTATAAAATATGCTCATCAGGTCATAAGAACACAGAGGAAGTGAGAAAATAAATATCAACTTAATCAGAAAACTTTTATGGCCAACAAAACGGTTTTAATGGTCAAAATGCATTCAACACTGTTTTCTATAATGTGGTCCATTTGAGATTTCAATATACCTCTTTTTTTTTCTAATAACTTAAAATTACCTATAAAAATAGATGGAGGGCATGGATGAAACAAATACATCATGGTGAGGCCCACGGAGCACCGACGGCTGGTGGCAAGGGGAGTAGCCAGTCCGTCTCCAGCCTGGCGTCTGGCCTCCTCGAGCGCCAGGCACTCCTCGAGCTCCGAGTTGTACGAACGGTTCAAAGGAGATCAAAGTTATATGACCCCACAGTAATGTATTTATTACATCTAAGCCATTCATATATTTTTAGAGATCGTTACCGAGCATTATTCAAAAAATGAATAATATCCAAAGATTATTTGGACCACACCATAAATAACGGCGTAGAATGATTTTCACTGTTAAACCATTCGTGTGGTCCACATGATAGTTAGGTCTGTCCTATTTTTTGTCTCAAGCCTTAAGACGAGGTCACCAAATGGATGGACGGTTTGGATAAAACATATATCCCATGATCACACCCTTGTAACTTGAAACAAGAGAGTCCCTGGCTCCCTGCCTTGTGTGAAAATTGAAAAGACCGCACTGCACTTTTGTGCAATGCACGTCAACAATATAACACCTATAGTATAATTGCATATATGTTCCTTCAGATACATATGGAGCCCACCTTGATGTATATGTTTTATCTAAGCCGTTCATCAATTTTGACATATTATTTTAGACGTTGAGAACAAAAGTATGGTATATTGAAGGCTGAAGTGGACCACACCGCATGAAATAGTTGGATTAAATTCCAACTATTCGAATCTTACCCAACTCGATCCGACTCGGGCAGGGTGACTGAGTCAGACTCGGTTCAAGTCAAGTTAGCCACATATCAGATTTGTCCGAGTCAGGCGACCTGAACTCGGTCCCGGGTCTGATCGAGTTCAGATTAAGCTACTATTATTTCGAATCTGTTTGGATTTGGCTAGATCCGGTCCGACCAGGACCGATGCCCAGCTCTAGGTGTGGTCGACCTAATATTTGGGTGTGCTTCATTTTTGTGATCACGCCTTCAAGCGAGCTTTCAAATGGTTGGACAATGCAGATTTAAGGCAAATGCATAACCGTCTACACTCACGGTCCAGTTGTTTAAAAAAATTGAAAGGTGTAAAATGTATTGACTTATGGGTTTTTTCTATGCCCTCCGTCCCTACTCTTTCAGATTATTTTAGGATATAAAGTAAAAAAATGATGCAGATCAAGACTCAAGTGGATCACACGGTGAGAACTGTACTCCCACCATTAAAAAGTTCCTGGCAGAAATTTTGGATCAATATGATATTTATATTTTCCTTTCATCAAGGGTTATATGACCTTATTAATAGGTTGGATGGCAAATAAAGATAATGGTGGCCAATAGGAAGGTTTCAAAGGTGAGTTTTATTATCATTATTGCTTACTGTGTTGCAGTCAATTGAGTATTGTACGAGTCTAATTTTCAGACTCAAATTTTCAGAATAACCCTAAAATGATTTTTTTTTAAATGGACTGCGTGGACTCAGTGGGGCCAGGGCAATCCGCTTCCACCTTTGTCGAGAAAGGATTAGGTGAGACCCAGCATCACCTAAGAAAGTGGGGCCTTAGCGTGGGGCCCCACCTCGATGTATCTATTATATATCCATGCCGTCCATCCTTTTTTACCTATCATTTTAGTGCATGAGCCAAAAAAATACAGTAAATCCGATTATAAGCTGGACCATACCATGGGAAAAGGTGGTGACTGACCATTAATAGGCTACAAAAGTTTTGGATGTAGCAGATATTTGTTTCATCCCTTTATTCAGGCCCATGTGATCTTATCAACGGATTAGATGGAAAATAAACACTACTAAAATATTAATGATCGCCCTAAGAAGTTTTTAATGGCAGAGCATTCAATTACCACTGTTTCCTGGATTATGGTCCAGCTGAGATTGGATCTTCAGTTTTGGGTTCATGTACTAAAATGATACGTAAAAGGATGGACGGCGTGGATACAGAATATATATGTTAAGGTGGGCCCACGGTAAGGGCCGCACCATCCTGGGTGGGGCCGCGGCCTCACCTGATCCGCTCTCACCGCTGTCACTTGTCACCCTGAAAACTAGTAACAGTAGGTGTATTCAATCAACAGGGTGGGTGCCAATATCAATCCGGCTAAGAAAATGTAGGGTTATTTTTCTACCAGCAATCAACAGCAGCTAGGGGATATACATAGAAGCTGTGTGTATGTGCTTTGGCTCGGTGAGATTGTTTCGCCTCGCCTTTTATTCTCCTCCCTTTTTCTCATGTGACCCTAAGCTTATCTTATCAAAGTAGATTCCTATTGTACAGACAGCCTACTTTCAGACGAAATTACACCTTTTTCACTGCTCTTACCCAAACCGAGGGTCTGAAATTATAGTTCCGTAATCTAAAAATTTACTTTAATAATAAAAACTTGTAGCCGTTGAAAAAAAAATACATATAAATACAACGCCTCCAGTGCTAAAAATTTTCCGCGTTATTTATAACCTCTGTCGCAACATAATAGATTCATAGATTCAGTGTGGTCGCCACCGATAGGGCCCACATGGTAAGATGCTACCGTGATTTGAACCGTCTTTTTTCTATTAGTAGCATAAATAACGTATATAATCCCATAATCACACTTCATTGGTGGTCCTATCCTATGATTTTAGATCTGAATGAGAGCCATTGAAATTTCCTTTGAATTCTCTTAAATTCGTCTATATAGAGTGATGGTTATAATCATCCTTTTTCAGAATTTCTTCTATAGCTCCTATATGTAGAGTGGACAGTTCCGATCATCGAAAA